>WSFP011298320.1:0-45928 GCA_009831015.1 Picea engelmannii | reverse complement strand
AGTCAGAGTGCAATTTTTATGGTGAAGAACCCTTCTTATCATTCAAAGACAAAGCACATTGATGTTCAATATCACTTTGTGAGAGACATGATTGAAGAAAAGAAAGTATCATTGATGAAGGTGGACACTTTAAAGAATGTTGTAGACTCATTAAAAAAATCTGTGAGCACTGAGAAGTTGTCTTAGTGTAGAGGATCCATGGGCATTACTGCCATAGATTCTTGACTATGTCACCCTGTGACCCCCTGTATGCAAAGAAAACAACAAGTGGGAGAATGTTGGGTATGTTTTATATTATTTTCACGAGTTAGTGCCCCCCCCTCAGGGGGTGTAGGGGGGAGGATCCCCCCGTGTAGGGGTCCAGGGGCAACACTCCCCAAATTTTTTTTTGCCTCAGGAAATGTGACACCTACCTCGAGAAACATGTCATGTATTTAGGTGGTTTTTTCATCACATGGTTTTTGCCAATGGTTTTTCTATTTCCAGTTAAGGAATTAGGGTTTTGGACTAATCCAGGTCATTGGGGTAGGTTTTTGGATGTTGTTGGTTCCTATATGTATATTGGATTGTAAACAATGTAACACAATGTATGAATATAATATATGTTGGTTTTCCTGGTTTGGGTTTCAAGGGGAAAAATATCTGTGTAATGTTTGTATTTTCCATTGTATCTTTTCTACTCTTTTCTAAATATTTGTTTACAGTAGACATTGTACAAGGTTAGAATTTACATAATCCATAGAGATAATTCATTCAGAATTAGTTTTAGAGGCATTTTGTCAATCCTTAAGTCCAACAACATTCAATCAGATTTTCGTGCATAGTAATACTTATATCCAAAATTAAGCAGATGCATTCTATCATTTATTCAATCATATACCATTCATTCAGAAAAAGAGTAAGTTGACATATCTGAACAATTTTCGAATACCAAATGGAACAACTATTGATATTATGGTAGCTGTGGGAGGTATTTACCTCCATGTGTAAACCTGACAAAGATAGAATACTTCAGGAAGCAAGAAAAAACCCTAATGAGTTAGCTAATAACCCTAGAAGACTTGTCAACTCAAGAAGATAATTTATATTAGGTTATTAGCCTCCAAGAGAAGAAGTCGACCACAAATAATATTATATACTGAACAGACAGATACCCAAAATGAGAAGTAGGCCCTGGCAGTTAGCCAGACTTAGTATAAATATAGGAGGCTAGTTCTCATTCTGGTAGGTAGTCTCAGAATTTTAGTGCCAAGTCTTGTGTGCATTATAGTTGCCTAGTTTTTGTGCAGGATTAGAGGAGATTTGTTGTTCCAGCTGCTACAGCTAGCAATTACTCTTTGACTATCGCTTGGCTAGGGTTTGTACTATCTGATCAGATCTTTGTGATGTGCTATCCTTGGGGAAAGGTACGCTACCCTTTATTTGGCTATCTAGCCTAGGGTTTGCTTTCAGAGTGATTCTTTGTCAAGGTTAAGGTACTCAGAGGGTGGATTTGGCCTATGGTTGGGTGACAAGGGTATTGTCAATGGTAAAACGAGCACACCTATTTTATATTATAATAGGTTATGGGCCCACACCTCCTTCATTCAGTCTAAACACTAGAAGGAAACATAGTAGATAGGATATTGAGCTCGTTGAGGAAGTGCCACTAGGGTTACTAGTAGAAGAAACTTCCAAGACACTGTTGTTAGGGTTACTAGCAAAAGCAGTTTCATAAACCCTAATCCTCTCGTTGAGGCACCTTAAGTGAAGAGAATGACCTAATCTCCAGACAGATCAATGTGCCCTAGCCTAATGCATCTCCTGTTATTCTTAGCAAGCCAAGACGTCAAGTTTGATTTTGTGGTCAAATCTAGGGTTTGACCAAGTCAAAGCAACCATGACGTATTCTATGAAGTCAGAGAAAAAGTTAGATGGAGCCTCTAACTTCAGAGCGTGGAAGAAAAGGATTGAACTCATCCTTGCCAAGAATAAAGCGTTGGATATCGTGAAAGGAAAGATCATGAAGCCAGAGTTTGAAGAAGGAAAAGAGAAGGAACTACAGAACGTTGCAACTGTGGAGAAGTTCAAATATAGTGACATCAATTCCATGAGTATCATAGTGTATTCCATAAAATACCACTCGATACCCTAAATATCCTATCTTGACTCATCGAAGAAGATGTACGATTCCCTAACAAACCTCTTCTTAGTCAGAAATATTGGACAAGTAATGAGTCTGAAGAATTAGCTTCGTGACATGAAGATGAATGATGATGATAGCATAACAACATACTTTGTGAGAATTTCTCAGTTAAGAGATCAACTACAAGATATTGAAGAGATCATCTCAGAGAAGGAATTGGTAAACATAGTACTCAATGGTCTTCCCAAGATGTGGGATGCATTTGCCGCAAGCATGAACACAAGGAAGGAGTATCCAACATTTGAAGAAATTTGGACGTGTTGTACTCAAGAAGAATCAAGGATCAATGCAAAATAGAAACCCCCCAAAAAGTACGATTATCAAGCCTTCACAGCAAGATTCAATAACTTCAAGAATAAAAGGAAGTTTGGTTCAAGAAGGAATCCAAATCAAGAGAAAGACATTTCAGAAGTACAATGCTTCAACTGTCGAAAGTATGGTCACTACAAGAATGATTGTCCTGAGATAAAGAAAAGGAAGGAGAAACATGAAGCATAAATTGTTGAAGGAAAGGAACCTACAAAGAAGACTAAGTAGGATGGAAGAGACTTCTTCTTCTAAAGGTAACAAAACTCTTCTTATTTCTTGTACATATCTTGTTTGCATTGTCTCTGTACATATCCTTTATATCTATCTCTTGGAAGATAATGTGTTCCAAGAATAACTATACCTATGGAAGAACAAGAAGATAAGGATTGATATCATTAGATAATACACATGAAAGGATGAAATACACTGAATCAATCATGAAGAGACTCAGAAGAAAGAAGTCAGATAAAGACTTATATTGTTTTTGTATAAGACAACAAGATGGAAGCTTGGACTCTATTAGACAAGAGATCCAATTATATATTGTAGAAGAAAATAAGGATGTAGATGGAAGCATGGACTCTGCTAGATGGAGGGAGCCAATTATATGCACTCATACATGAAGCAAGGATTAGGAGGGAGATAATCCTATGATCCATGGAAGATGATGAAGTATATATCCATGATAGTAGCCATGAAAAAAAATTTGTATTCTTCAAAGAGAATCCTTAAAGTATCCCTGGTTTTCCATCCACAACCGTGATCCTATGATGGAATCTTTAGGGCATGGAATATACAAGAAACTCCATGGACCCGATAACTAAAGAAACACATCAAGAAGAACATGAATATTCCAATAAATAAAGAGAAACCAAAACAACCAGTTATTGTATAAAGAATCAAAATATTACCAGCCTGATATGAACTCACCAAAAGCAAGTAGAAGAATTGAAAGGCATGATGAAGAACAATGTATGAAAGAATCATGAATAAAAGCATTGCGAGATCTAGAACTAGAGGTTCTCCCAGATGGAGGGAAAAGACTATGATGATTACTTGTTCCAGTACACCAGACATATCTCTACATGAGTCATTATATCATCCACAACATCCATGAGTTGGAGTTCCACATCATATGAGTGAAAAGAATGTTCTCCACAAAAATTGAATAAAGAGCATATGAAGAGCAACCTCAAGACTTTGAGGCATACCATAAAGAGACCCTTGTATGCAAATAGAAGAAGATAACTTGGTAGAGAAGCTCTAGTGCACAACAGAAGCATGGTGAAGATTCCCTATAATAACAATATGATTACTCAGTAGATCACATCTCATGATGACAGAAGAAGTGCCACATGGATATGTTCTAGTTTTTCCAACAATGATATACTCTATTGTTCAGAGCTACATGAAGCCTTCACAAAAAATCAGTGTTCCAGACTAAAGTACATTTGAAATCAAGCATTGCATTATCTATGATGAAGTCCAGAAAGGAGAAAGTGGTTCTCCAATACATATCTCCACAGATGAGTGGATAAGCAGAAATTTTGGTAAAGCTTCTATTCAAGATGAAAGAGTTTGCGTACTCAAGCTAGAGCTCATGGAGACGTCTTCCTTATTGAAAAAGGAAGAGATGACTCCTAGGTTGGGAGGGAGCACTGAAAATATTATTTAGGACATTCATTTTCAAGATTGAAAAATAGTCCATCTTGGACAGATGCTTTCCTATTCAGAAAGTGGAGTGAGATTTTTGACGGACAAGAATTTCCCATTGTGGTTAACATGGGAAATGGTCGAGATTTCTAATGTATCATAGACATCAAATTTCCATTGTTGTTAACATAGGGAGCGGTCTAGAGCAGTCTCTCTTCTTAAGGGTTACTCAAGAAAACTGGCTCGCCTCACTGGACAACGATTTGTCATTGTGGTTAACATGAGGAATGATCCATTTTGGAGGTTGATACAGGACAATATTTTCCTCTTGTGGTTAACAGAGGAAATGGTCCGGAGAGTCATTCGTTAGGGTTTATACATTCTCTCCAGGGTGCAATTTGAATAGTGTAGGAGGAATGGCCTAGGGTGAGGAATGTTCCAGGCTCAACAATTAGGGACAGGCATTCCTTAGGGTTATACATTCTCTCTAGGGTGCACTTTGATTAGTGTAGGAAGAATGGCCTAGGGTGGGGAATGGTCCAGGTTCAAAAGATAGGACAATTATTCTTCCTTTCTTGAGAAGAATAGTCTAGATATCTCATTGTTCTACTATGAGGGTAGATATTCTTTTAGATCTCATATATGTGAGTGAAAGATTGGACCATATGATTCAGTTTATATCATAACATTATTTCTATGCAGGTTGATATCAGATGACTGTTATGAAGATTGTATGATAGTAGATGTATACTATTGTGGTGGTTGTGTTCCATTATTCGTGACTATACGTTATTGATCAAGTACTTGTTTGCTACTTGGTGTGGTAGTGTACCAATCGATTGTAGTTATGTACTACTATGGATAGACACAGTTGTGTTCTATTTTGTTATGATTTCCTTGAAGACTATCAAGCAGTTTATTGGAAATAATTATCAGCGAGATGAATGATGAACAAAGATTTTCCAGACAGAAAATGGTTCAGAACATTTACTCTTCTAGATTAGAAAAATGTCTCTTGTATCACTCTGTGGAGTGAGCATCATGTATGATTACTCAGATAGAGTATGGTTTTGATAGATGATGCACATGATGATGATGATGGTGCTCATGATCTAGTCTATATAACTATGTTGATGCTACCGGGTGAATGATATGTTTTGTGCTCAAAGACCATTACCTGTAATACCTCCCTAGCTAGGAGGGAGTGTTGATATTATGGTAGTTGCGGGAGGTATTTACCTCCATGTGTAAACCGGACATGGATAGAATACTCCAATAAGAAAGAAGAAACCCTAATGAGTTGGCTAATAACCCTAAAAGACTCGTCGTCTCAAGAAGATAATTTATATTAGGTTATTACCCTCCAAGAGAAGAATTCGACCATAAATAATATTATATATTGAACATACAGATACCCAGAATGAGAAGTTGGCCCTGGAAGTTAGCCAAAATTAGTATAAATACAGGAGGCTAGTTCTCATTCTGGCAGGCAGTCTCAGAATTGCAGTGCCTAGTCTTGTGCGCACTGCAGTTACCCGGTTTCTGCTCAGGTTTGGAGGAGAATTGTTGTTGCAACTACTGAAGCTAGCAGTTATGCTTGGACTATCTCTTGGCTAGAGTTTAGACTATCTGATCATATCTTTTTGATGTGTTATTCTTAGGGAAAGGTGGACTACCCTTTGTTTAGCTATCTAGCCTAGGGTTTGTTTCCGGAATGATTCTCTGTCAACGTTAAGGTGCTTGGAGGGTGGCTTCGGCCTATGATTGGGTGACAAGGGTATTGTCAATGGTAAAAAAATCACACCTCTTTTATACTCTAACAACAACCACATTCCTCCCAACCTTAGAACAGGATAGCCAAATCACTTGTCCCATTCACCCCCTAGCCTAACCATGAATCTATGAGGGAAAACTCATAACTCCTCCTCCAATAGTCCTTCAGTTTCAACAACTTCTCCTTGCCTCACACTTAGAAAGAAGTGTTCATAAAAACAAGCTATAATTCCCTTTTCCCCAGCATACTAGGTAGTGTCCTGCCTCCTCCCATATGTTATATATCCAAAATAAATTGTGCTTAGGTCTTTTTCCCATTGAGAATTTTCACAACATTCCAAATCCATGATTTCCAGGGGTTGGTACTGGACAAATTCCTGATTTTCCATTTGTCACATTAAGCTCTGAGGTGGTTCCAACATGTTCCCCTCTCATGGAGTCATGGTTAGCTAATTTTTAACATGGTTGTTCCATTTGTCCATCAACAATAAATATAAAATATTTTGTTTCATACAAGTGTCATAGTCAAATAGTTAGTTGGGTGAAATTGGATCTCTGCCCAATAGTCATAGTCATCAATTACAACTAACTAAATTCAAAATTCAAAATTTCCATAAATGTAAAAAAATTTCCAATTTTGAATTTACTAAAAACAGAAATATTTTCCTAAGAAATTTCAGATTTAAAAATAATTTATTTTTGGGGATGTTACATCCTTTTCCCCTTCAATAAAACACTTTCCTCAGTTTGCATTCCTTTCAAGGAACAAGATTGGATGAGATTTATGCAAATCTCCTTCCAACTCCCAAGTGACCTCCTCAGGGATAAGGTGCTTCCATTGCACTTTTACCTTGGTGACGGATCAGTTTTGAAGTGATATTTCTCTCCTATCTAGAATACATAGAGGTTATTCTTCAAACTCCCCTTCTAGTTCCACCTGCACCAATTTCCAATCAATCATATGAGTAGGGTCATGAACATAATTCTTTAACAAAGAAACATGAAATACATTATGGATTTTTATATTGGCAGGAAGTGCAAGCTAGTATGCTACAGGTCTAATTCGAGCTAAGATCTCGAAAGGGCAACAAAACCTGGGTGCCAACTTGACACAGTTCCCTAGATTTAGTGAAAATTTTGAGGCTTTGAATTTTAAATAGATGTGGTCTCCCACTTGAAATTCCAAGTGTCTTTTATTCAGGTTTGCGAAATTTTTTTGTCTGTCCCGAGCGTCTTTTAAGTTATGTCATACTTTTCTTACCGTGCTTTCCATTTCTTGGAGCATCTCTTGTCCTACCATGAATTTTTCCACTGGGTTATCCCAACTAATTGGCATCGTACAATTTATTTCATACAATACTTCGAAAGGGCTCATCTTAGCTAAAGTTTGGTACCCATTGTTGTATGCAAATTTCACCAAGTGTAGGTAGTCTTTCCACTTGCTTGATTTTGTTCTTACGTACATGTGTAGCATATATTCTACTATTTGGTTTGTCCATTTAGTTTTCCCATCCATTTGTGGGAGATAAATAATGCTGAAGTTTAAGTTAGTATTTATTCCTGCAAACAATTCTTTCCAAAAAGCACATGTAAATTTTACGTCTCTATCCAGAATCACCATTTTAGGAATACCATGCAGTCTAAAAATTTATTTCATGAATATTTCAACGATGTTAATGGATTTAAAAGTAGACTTTACAATAATAAAGTGTTCATACTTACTAAGTTTATCAATTACCACCATAATTGAATCATTCTATTTTTGAGTTGTAGGCAAACCTGTAATAAAGTCCAGTGATATTGTCTCCCATTTACATTCTGGCATAGGTAAGGGCTACAACAGGTTGGCCTGTTGTTGGTGTTTACCTTTTACCTGCTGACAATATTGACACTTAGCTAAGTATTATGTTGTTTCTCCCTTCATATTAGGCTAGTAAAATAATTTCCTTAATGTTGTTAGCATCTTCTGGTATCCCGAGTGGCCAGAATATGGTTTCTTGTGTACTTCACCCAAAATTGTTAACTTTAATTCCGTCACATCCGTTATGCATATTTTGTTTTTAAATCATAATTGACCTTCTCTGTCCAAGCTTAGATCTATTTTGTCTGAATTTTCTGCATTAACTCGTAATTCTGCCACTGTTCTAGTATAATTTTCATCGTTATTACCTACGGCCTTTATCCTCTATTCAAGATCACTTTCTGCCCTGATAATGTGTCAGAATATTTAGACAATTAGGAGTTAGTTAAGATCTACTTGGTATATTTTGTTGTTAGGTAAAAGTGTGTTTTCTAGTGTGTTTATTTAGTATGCATTAGTATGCATTTGTAGTTAGGAAATTCGACAGTCACAATATGTTCCCGACAGAGAGTGATCTGACGGTTCATACTCTCCTCGATCTTAACAACCATTGATCCATGGATTAACACCCGATTGGTCCATGATCTCTATTTAAAGAGCATGGAGGGTCATTTTTCGATGATCAATTGTGAGAAAATCTCTTATAAAATATATCTGTAGTCTTTTTATTTGCATTAATAAACTGCTCCAAGTGGCTGCGTTGGCTAGGGCCGTGGATGTTTCCCTGTAGGGGTTTTACCACATGAAAACATCGGTGTGTTGATCTTTTCTCTGTTTATGTGAGTGGTTACTGAAGGTTTTTGTCCTCTTTTGGAATACCTGTGTTGTTGAACATGGTATCAAAGCCTGTTTGAAGACCCACTCCTGTTGTAGATCGAGATCGTGAAGCAGATTTTATTCATCTCTATTTTCTGTCATTTTTGTACATTTATGAGCTGATAGGACTATTCCATTGCGTCTGGAGCACTCGCTTCATTTAGGAACACTTTTAGTTTCACTCAAAAAGGTTTTTGTTTTCCCAATATACAACCATTACAGTCTGATCCAGAGGTATAAAGCCTAAATACACATTTTTTAAATGTCTGCAAACTTTTATTTTTGTTTTATTTTGTTTTGTATTTTTTTTTATTTCTGGATTGCTACTCTTTTAGATCTACATATGTTATTTTCCTTGCTCCCTGTGTGATCTCAGAAAATCAGAAACACATAGGAAAATGTGCATCTTCCGGATAAGCTAACTGAGATGTAACCCTTGTCATCGAGAAGCTAAATTTTTTTCTTGTGTGAAAAGAGTTTTTTTTAGCATGCTCTCCAAGGCCATATTCAACAACAACAACAAGACCCTTGCTTTCCTCGAGAAGAATTTTTTTTTTCTTGTGTGAAAAGAGTTTTTTTTAGCACACTCTCCAAGGCCATCTTCAACAACAACAACAACAACAACAACAACCTCAATCCTCCTTCTGAACATTACAATATGTTTTGCTAGACCATTTGGTTAAAAATTTCCTTATTAAGTAAGAGGTCTTGAGTTCAAGTCTCTCTTTTGTTACTTTTTTGAAAAATTTCATGCTAAAATTGTAAAGTGTATTTCACTTCAAGTATAAAAGTGAATCAGTATAAGTAGCTTTAATATTTTATTTTAGAGTTATTTATTTTGCAGGAAGATTTTCTGTTATAAAGTAACTTCATTATAAAAGTCATCCCCACTTCTCTTTATAAAAGTGGGTCACTTCATAAAACAACTTACACTTTCACATGGTCAGTTGGTTACCATTTATGGTTTTTTTTAGAAGGCCATAACTCTCACATCGAAAGTCTGTTTTCAGTGGAATATTGTTTTTTAAAAACCGCATAATGTTTTGAGATCTTTCCATCCATATCATCAGTTCCAGTTTTTAAATCCACATTGTCTACATATTTAATATGGCTTCTACAAGTAATGTCTTGCTTACCAGCAACAACTACTTCCAATGGAAATCTCATATGGAAGATTTATTAAAAAGTAAAGGCTTGTACCAAATTACCTTGGGAAAGGAAAAATAACCCACTGATGATGATAAGAAAGCCAAATGAGCTAATAGGAGTGATGAAGCACGTGGACTAATCAGAATGTCCATCTCTCTTGATTTAAGATACCACCGCCAAGAAATTGATGACCCCGAAGAAGCTTGGGAGAAGATTGAATCCGTGTTTGGTAAACTCAACTTTATTCTAGCACAACAGTTAGAAAATCAAGTACTTATCTTGAGTCCAATTGATTTTTCTTGCCTTGGAGACTATCTATCTAGGTTTAAAACACTGATAATTTTATGTGAAGAATGTAAGATAAAAATGGAGGAAGACCGTTACATCTATCTTATTATTTCTAAGCTAGGTAGTGGATATTTTGTGTTTGTAACTACCTTTTATTCCATGAGAGAGGCTCTAGGGAAAGCTTATGAAAAACCCACTCTTGATTCCTTTTGTGTTTCTTTCATTAGAGAGGAAGATAAGATTGTACAACTTGGAGTGATCAACACTGCAGGTACCTCCAACAAAGCCTTAGTTTCCCAATAGAAAGATAAGTCCAAGTATCCCAAGAAGCAACATCCTCACTACAACAACAAGAAATATAAGGGTCCCAAACCCACTCAGACAACTTCAACTCCTAATGGTGACAAAGGAGAAAAATATAAAAATAAGAAGACTGACAAACATTGCAACTTTTGTGATAAAGATTGTCATGATGAGTCCAAATGTTTCAAGAATATGGCAGCTTTGGAAGCAATGATGAAGAAGCACAACATCAATCTTGATTCTACTTCTTCTTCTTCTCATGGACATCCACTTTCTTCTTCTTTTTTCACCTTCAACACAAATTCTACTTCTTATTTTGATGAGTGTCTTATTGATTCAGGAGAATCTTATCATATGGCTAAGGATAAAACCATATTTTCTGCTATAAATGAATGTAACACCAAGAAAATATTTGTTGGTGATGATAGATGTCTTAGTGTTGTAGGATCTGGAATAGTTCAAGTAGATAATGGTAATTTCAATGATGTATTATGTATTCCAAGTCTTTCTTGTAACCTTCTATTAGTATATCAAATCACTCATTCAAGTGAAGGTAAAACCGTAGAGTTTTCACCTCATCAAGTTGTAATCAAGGATCTAAAATATCCTAAGCATGTTCTTTGATGTAGGAGCATCATCAACAACAATAAAGTGCAGAGGCAGAAGACAGTTGAGATGAACACCATCACATTTTGGCACATGTCAAAATTGTTTTGAAATATTTTTGAAAGTTTGGATGTGCAGGTATTAATCAAATAGTTTATAAGGTGTACTTCCATATTGTAAACATATCTTGAGTGACCCGATCTCATCTATAGAAGGTAGAAGAATTTATGCATAGTTAATGAAAATAGGTAGATTTAAATTCTAGATTATATAGTTTTAGGAGCTGGAGGGAAAACGACTATAGACACCATCATTCTTTGTATCATTGTATCAATCAATCAAGGGATTGTATAAGGAATAACATTAGCATCGAGAATAAGCTGAGAGTAGCAGAGAAGAATCCATGTACAGAAGTTCTGAGATTAATATATGAAGCTTTGATTCACACTCATGGTGTTCTAATACCTTTTGTGTATACATGCTGAATGATATACTTATGGTTGTTTTACTCTTTCTATTGTGCATTTTTTGTTATGCTATGTATGTATGATTTCATGTTAAGTTTCTAAAGTTTGGGAGAGGAAGGGAATGAGTTTCAATTGTTTCTCTTCTTAAGAAAGAGTTCTTACAAGGAGTGCAGTGGAATGTCCGCAAGGAGTGTGTTGATAGGGTTCAAAGTTTATCTCTGGAAGCTCAGGAGGGATATCATTGTTCTCATTTTCCCGTAGAAGTGTAGGTAAGGCACAGAAGCCATGCAAGGTGTGCATAGGATATTCGAGACCTTAGAACTTACGAGCTAAGTCTGAGAGATCGCAGGACTGCTATTGTAGAGAGAGTTGCATAGAGTCAAGAAATTCAAATACTCAGAAGTATTTGAAGGATTTCCACAAGGAGTGTGTGCAAGAGTCTCCTTGAAGACTTGATTTTGCGAAGAAATCTCAGAAGCATTAGAGCCTTGGAATTATTCAAGAGGAAGCAGGAAGTGCAAGTAGTCCTTAGAGAGGTTAAATCCTAGAGGAGGATCGCAGGTTTTCTTTGACTCGAAGATTTGTTGGAGAGAAATCTGACGGTCGAAATTCTCTGTGGAGAATCCCCAAAATAACAAGGATTGTAGGATCCAGGAAAGTTCCAGGGTGGTTAAAGGTGAGAAAAATTTCCACTCCAGAATCCAGGATCAACGTAGACCATTGATCATGATCTATTGGAGCCGTGGATCATTTCAGGGACCAGTTTATTGGCATTCCCGTTGACAAGAGGTAGAAAACTTCACATCAGAAATAATGAAATCATGAAATGCGACGGAATTCACGGAAGTGTGTTTCGACATTTCAAAATTTTGGGTTCTGAAAGGTATAAGAGACAGAGAGTTCGAGTATAAGCCATACAAACTCCCGGTATGCGAAAATCGCGCTAACCGTTGGATTGAACCGAAGAACCACAGCCGTTGATTTTCCTTGTAAGTGGGACACAAGTGAACACGAGTGTTTTGGTGTTTCAGGATTCAACATATCGGGAATCCTGTTAACAAAGGAACGAGACATAGTGAAAGGAAAATCCCGAAGTTGCGAAGTGTAGTAGGATGAGGGTAGACTTTTCAGGATTTTGGTAATTTGGGTTTCGGGACTCCGGGAGTAGAGAGGTAAAGTTGCACGTCATCGCAACTCCCAAAATCGTGAAAGGAGAAAATCCGAAATCAGTGGCAGGGTGAGCCGTCAGATTTTAGTATTTTGGGTTTCGGAGGTCGAAGAGGTAAGGCGTTCAACCACGAGATTCGCGAAATCGTGTGATCCATAGGATCTTTTAAATGACTATGGTTGAGTTTTAATCTTGCATGTATTAATTAACCATTTGAGAATTTAGCGAAAGAATGAGGAAAGAAAAGGAATTATAGCAGTCAAATACACATATGCAGATCTGAAATGAATAATATACAGCAAACCATAAACATTCAGGTTGATAACGGAGTTCGGCACAACTTTTGCCTACGTCTCTGGGCCTTTTCTTTGTGGGGGAGGCTTATTTATTTATGTTCAAGTGCTCAAAATTACATCTCTGCAATGCCAAATGGCTACAAGACTGATCTAGTCTTGTTATTCCAGATCTCTAGAACCCTGCAAAGAAAACGACATGCAAAACTGATGTTCCAAGCTCCCAGAAACGATCCGACAACGTCTCCACCTCAAAGGCTTCGCTGCATCAAACTGACTTTGGCTTGGCTTTTCTTCAGCATAACTCTGCTCTGCATGACTGAAAATGGCCTCAAACAGGCCTGGTTTATATAGCCTTGGAGTTGGTTGTTCAGCTCCAACTTCCTCCAAGAATCTGGCCTCCAAAAAGGCCCAATATCCCCCAAAAATGGAGAAAATCTATTAAAAATAGGCATAGTTATTAATAAAAACCAAATTTATAACAATAAAACCCACTTTTGATAAAGTATTGGGCCACAACCCCCCGAAACCTGGACGCGCACACCTAATTCGGTCATATGGTTGGGCATATAGCCACGGGCTATACCCGGACGCTCCGTTGATCGGCTCCGGGTCATATGGCCGGTGAATAGGGCCACGGGCTTAACGGTGTAACCCCCCACGCGTATAGTTTGGTAACAACCCGGTTCTATGGCGCATACATAGGCCCACGGGCTAATCCATATAACAAATTCACACCCAACCAAAACTCTGTCGTGGTTCCATTTGAATGGTCATATGTGTTGGCGATACCACCAAGGGCTGGGGCTAGGCCCCGACCCTTTTCCCGCCATGAAAACCTTTAACCAAACTTAAAAGAAATTCACGTCGTTATGTTAACAAGTATCATCCGGTGGGAAGCCAGTTAGCCCAACTTTGTGAGTCCTTTCCTCAGACGAGAGGTCACGGTTTCAATACCCGACCGAGCCAAACAATTTTTAACACATAACCAATAACCAATAATGGGGTGCCACGTGGCAGCCCTTGACTGGGCCACGTGGCACCCTTACCAACCAACTGAACCATGACATGTGTCGCTTTTTGATTGGCCCATGTCGTATTCCATATTGCCACGCGTCACTTCTCTGTCACCTGCCATGTCAGTCGCCGTACTGCCCAGTCACCTGCTGCGTCAGCCTGCCACATCACTGGATGACGTCAGTCGTGCCACGTGTCACCCTTTCAGTGGTGACACGTTTCACCTCAGTACTAGTCCAACTGTATGCCAAATCGACCAAATCCACCTGCCATGTGTCGCCTCCCGGTGTTGCCACGTGTTGTCATCCCAGGCTTCCACGTGTCGCAATCTTAAACCACCATGTCAGTTGTATGGACATGCCACGTCAACAGTATGAACCTGCCACATGGACTGTACGGACTGTACAGTCATCCCCCTTTTTTGCCTGTTTGACTTTTCGGACAGAACGCGATATCTTCTCCATACGGACTCCGTTTAACAAAGTAAATATACCACCGGAATCAGGAAGACGGACACAAATGGCATAGGTTTTGTCGCATTCCGAGCACTTTCATTTTTGAGCATTTTTCAAGCCCTATCAGACTTCTGGATCCGATTTCGGATCACACCTCCCCACAAAAAGAACTTTTTGTCCCCAAAAGGTTACTGACCAGTCAACAAGCTTGGGATAGGCCACCCGGCTTGCTCTCTGTCTCTAAACTCTGTCTTGTGCACCTGTCTCATCAATATCAACTGTAACACAATCATGACAACTGACAGTATATTGTTAGCCATTTGAACCCTGTTACATCTTACTGAAGACACTATCATCCATGTAGAAAACATAGCTAATGACAGTATCAAAAAGACGACAGCAAATGAACTGATATACTTGAAGTATCTGTACGACATGAGCTTTTCTTGAAGCAACTTATGATTGATTCTCCATTCAACAACCATATCTTGTTCTTGCTTAATATCAATTACTTTATTTGAAACAATTAGTGGTTTGTCGCTTACTTGCATTGCCTTCGTTAATTGTTCCATTGTTTGAAGTGTTTTACTTGCTTTAACATGATGAGCATGAACCACATAATCATGACCTTCTTTAGTGAATTGATACTGATTCTTTGTTCTGTAGAAGATTGCCTTACGATCATACAAGTACGGACTACCTAAGACCATTCCACATTCTTTTAACGACACAACATCACAAGTTACTTCATCCACATACTTATCTGAAATTGCAAATTTAATTGTGCACTGCTTTGTTATGTGCATCTGATGATGATTTATTATCCATTTAAGTGTGTAAGGATTATGATGAGTTTGTGTTTTTAATCCCAATTTATTAACCAATTCTTCTGAGATTAGATTAGATTGAGATCCACTATTGATTAGTGTGTCTATCTTAGTGTGTCTCATGATTACTCTTATATGAAACAACTTGCTTCTACAATCAATCTCTTCACCAAATTTACCTATCATACCAAGCAATGAAATCTTAGATTCATCACCTGAATCCGATCCCAAGTCTGTAGGCTTTGATGTCGTTGTTGCCACTGTTTGCGTTCCCTTCTTTTCTTTGAACCACTTTGGCCTCTTCTCAGGATGCAACTGCCAACATTTGTCCTCATCATGTTCCTCTTTCTTGCAATGCTTGCAAGAGGGCTTTCCTTCCTTCCTTGTCACGACATTTGCATTCTTGCCATTGCCATGCCTTTTCCTCTTGTCATCTTTCTTTGAAAGTGATGATTCCCCTGACACACCTGCTTTTCCTGCTTCAATATATGTAGCTTTCACAGAAACCTCATCAAGGTTAGTGGGTCCAAACATGAAAACAATGTTTCTAATATGCGCAGGAAAACCACCTATATACTTCATAAGGGTTTCTTGTGTTTGCAAAGGAATGTCTAACATTAATGCCATTTTCCTAAATCCATCGGTGTATTATTTCACTGATTGTCCTTTTCTTAGCTTTAAAGATTGCCATTCAATGATTTCTTTTTCTTTATAACCCAAAGGATAAAAGTATTTCCTAAGTGCAGAATTAAAATTCTTCCATGATGGAAATACTTTACCCACATCTTGTGTTCCTTTTTGCAGCTTGCTTTGCCACCAGATAAGAGCTGTACCTATAAGTCTCAAAGATGCCAATTTAATTTGTGTGGCCTCATCCTTGATCTGTTGCACACTGCAGTATACCTCCATCTGCCTGATCCAGTTATCAAGTTTCTCTGCATTTACTTCACCATCATATACGGGCAACTCAAATTTTACATCGATTTTTAACAATGGCATTTCATGTTTATGCTTATGTACATTTTTCTTCTCATTAGATTTGGAACTTGAACTTGCAGAAGAAGAAGGAGAAGAAGGAGGTATTGATGGAGGTGAAGGAGAAATGTGAGCATGGTCCTCTTCCTCTTCACTTTTGCCTTTCGAAGAATTACCCAAAACTGGTCGCTTCCGTTCTAAATAATCTTCATACAAAACTATCACCATCTCCGACATAGCATGGAATGTTTTCCAGAACTCTTTCTCTTCTTGAGAAATCCCTTCTTTCGATACCATCTTCTCTTTGAAAGAAGCTCTTTTTCTCAATCGAATTAATGGATTCTCTGCAACAAGCTCACCTTCACCACGCTGTAGCTTTTCCCTGGTTAACATGCAACTCAAATCCAAACGTCAACTAGCTCTGATACCACTTGATCCGTAGGATCTTTTAAATGACTATGGTTGAGTTTTAATCTTGCATGTATTAATTAACCATTTGAGAATTTAGCGAAAGAATGAGGAAAGAAAAGGAATTATAGCAGTCAAATACACATATGCAAATCTGAAATGAATAATAGATAGCAAACCATAAACACGCAGGTTGATAACGAAGTTCGACACAACTTTTGCCTACGTCTTCGGGCCTTTTCTTTGTGGGGGAGGCTTCTTTATTTCTGTTCAAGTGCTCAAAATTACATCTCTACAATTCCAAATGGCTACAAGACTGATCTGGTCTTGTTCTCCCAGATCTCTAGAACCCTGCAAAGAAAACAGCATGCAAAACTGATGTTCCAAGCTCCCAGAAACGATCCGACAACATCTCCACCTCAAAGGCTTCCCTGCATCAAACTGACTTTGGCTTGGCTTTTCTTCAGCATAACTCTACTCTGCATGACTGAAAATGGCCTCAAACAGGCCTAGTTTATATAGCCTTGGAGTTGGTTGCTCAGCTCCAACTTCCTCCAAGAATCTAGCCTCCAAAAAGGCCCAATATCCCCCAAAAATCGAGAAAATCTATTAAAAATAGGCATAGTTATTAATAAAAACCAAATTTATAACAATAAAACCCACTTCTAATAAAGTATTGGGCCGCAGCCCCCCGAACCCTAGACGCACACACCTAATTTTGTCATATGGTTGGGCATATAGCCACGGGCTATACCCGCGCGCTCCGTTGATCGGCTCCGGGTCATATGGCCGGTGAATAGGGTCACGGGCTTAATGGTGTAACCCCCCGCGCATATAGTTTGGTAACAGCCTCGTTCTATGGCGCATACATAGGCCCACGGGCCAATCCATATAACAAATTCACGCCTGACCAAAACTCCGTCGTGGTTCCATTTGAATGGTCATATGTGTTGGCAATACCACCAAGGGCTGGGGCTAGGCCCAGGCCCTTTTCCTGCCATGAAAACCTTTAACCAAACTTAAAAGCAATTCGCGTTGTTATGTTAACAAGTATCACCCAATGGGCAGCCGGTTAGCCCAACTTTGCGAGTCCTTTCCCCGGATGGGAGGTCACAGTTTCAATTCCTGGCCGAGCCAAACAATTTTTAACACATAACCAACAACCAATAATGGGGTGCCACGTAGCAGCCCTTGACTGGGCCACGTGGCACCCTTACCAACCAACCGAGCCATGACACATGTCACTTGTTTATTGGCCCATGTCGTCTACCCTATTGCCACGCGTCACTGCTCTGTCACCTGCCATGTCAGCCATCGTACTGCCCAGTCACCTTCTGCGTCAGCCTGCCACGTCACTGGATGACGTCAGCCGTGCCACGTGTCACCCTTTCAGTGGTGACACATGTCACCTCAGTACTGGTCCAACTGTACGCCAAATCGACCAAATCCGCCTGCCATGTGTTGCCTCCCGGTGCCGCCATGTGTCGTCATCCCAGGCTGCCACGTATCGCAAACTGAAATGACCATGTCAGCTGTACGGACATGCCACGTTAGCAGTACGGACCTGCCACATGGACTGTACGGACTATACAGTCATCCCCCTTTTTTGCCTGTTTGAATTTTCGGATAGAACGCGATATCTTCTCCATACGGACTCCATTTAACAAAGTAAATATACCACCGAAATCAGGAAGACGAGATGGACGCAATGGCACAGGTTTCGTCACATTCCAAGAACTTTCATTTTTGAGCATTTTTCAAGCCCTATCAGACTTCTGGATCCTATTTCGGATCATCGTGAAACCCGATATCTCGAAAGGAAAAGAGAAAATTCCCAATGTCAGTTGGGTGTTGATCAAGGAGTTCATGCCGGTGAATGATCACGTGGGTATAGCTTAGAAGGGATCGTGAATTATACTCAGATAGGGTGAGTGAATAATTTCCCAAGAGGAATTAAATGATTCAGTCAGACTCGAAGGGGCTGAAGTTGAAAGATCCTATGTGGGCTCCAGCCTGAGGGTTGGGGGTTTGTGCCAGTTTTCGTATCAGAGCTTAGAAATATTTCTTTGCTTTTTGTAGCAAAGAAAAGAGGAATTTTGCAGCCATGCCACCAAGAAGGAGAGACAAACAACTACCTAACCCAGCAGAGGAAAGGGAAATTCCAAGAAGAAGAGACAGATAATTACCTAATATGGGAAGGGAAAGAGAGATGCGCGAATTACGTGCCAGGCTTGATGCCATGGAGACAGCACAGATGCACACAAGTTATGTTGGGGATATCAGTGAATATGAAAGTGAAAATGAAGCCAGAAACGAAGAAGTTGCAGCTGAAGACGCAACAGAAGAATGCCTATTCAGGGCTATTGCAAGGATAGGTGCGAAGGAAAAAATGGAGATTCCCATATATGAAGGAAACGTAGATGTTGAAGAGATTCTAGACTGGATTAGAGCTTTGGATAAATATTTTGATTATGAAGATGTCGAGGAAGACAAGAAGGTCAAATATGTTGTCACAAGACTTAAAGGACATGCAACATTGTGGTGGGATGAACTACAAGATGACAGACGCTGCAAAGGCAAGAAAAAAATTAAGAGTTGGGATAGAATGGTTGCAAAGATGAAGGGAAAATTCATACCCAAGGATTATCAAATTACTCTGTTTTGGAAAATGCAAAATTTGAGACAAATGCTGATGACAGTGAAAGAGTACACTGAAGAGTTCTACAGGATAAACATCAAAGCAGGTCATCGGGAAAGTGATGATGAAAAAGTTATGAGGTACATGAATGGTCTGCGATATGACATTCATGATGAGATGAGCATGATGACAATTCATATGGTGGAAGATGCTTATCAGATGGCTCTGAAAGCTAAAGAGAAGCTGGGATGAAAGAAAGGTCAAAGAGGTCGAGGCAGAAGTCAAGCCAGAGGAAAAAAAATTGCCCAGGACAAGAATCAGAAACCTAAAGAATAGTGGAAGAAACCTCAAAATCAAACTGAGAAGGGTGGAAGCTCATAGAGAGGACAATATGCATATAGAAACACTTTTCCTTGAGCCAGAGGAAGAGGAAGAGGCAGAGGTGGAGAAATAAAATGCTTTACCTATGGAAAAAATGGACACAAATCTTATGAATGTCCAGATAAGAAGAAAGAAGGAGGTGAAACTCACATTGTTGAAGCTCAAGGATGGAATGTTGAGGCAGAAGATGGTGAAGGTGGAAGATCCTTGATTATGAGGAAAGTTCTCTTAATGCCAGAGAAGGAGGCCGAGAACCCAACCCAAAGGAACAAACTTTTTTGGACTCCTTGCAAGACCAAAGACAGGGTATGCAAAGTCATCGTGGACAGTGGTAGCACGGATAATCTCGTTTCTACAGAGATGGTAGAAAAGCTGGAGTTGGAGACTATTGAAAATACAAGCCCATACAGAGTTTCGTGGCTACAAAAAGGACATCAAGTAAATGTCACTAAACAATGTTTAGTTGAATTTAAAATAGGAGGATATAAGGATGAAATACTATGTGATGGCATTCCCATGGTTGTTTGTCATCTATTGCTAGGTAGACTGTGGAAATATGATAGGAATGTGATTCATGATGGGAGAAAGAACACATACACCCTGGAGAAGAATGGGATAACTCACATGTTGTTACCAATTAAGGATAAAGAAGTGAAACCGGAGGTAAGCAACATTGTACTTCTCATGAGTGGGAAGGAACTTCTTAAAGAGGTTAAGAAGAAGGAATATACACAATTAATTGTCATTAGGAAGCCTAGAATTGTTTTAACCAGTACAAGAGCGGATGATTTACCAGAAGAAATCCAAAAGTTGTTGGAAGAATTTGTTGATATAGTAGTGGACTAACTACCTCGTTTGTTGCCACCGATCAGGAGTATAAGTCATCACATTGATCTTATACTTGGAGCTAGTTTACCAAAAAAAGAAGCATACAGATTGACGCCATAGGAGAATGAACAGGTCAAGAGGCAGGTCCAGGATTTAATGGACAAAGGGTTGGTTAGAGAAATCTTGAGTCCATGCACTGTTCTAACAGTGACAGTGCTCAACCCAAAGAAACATGGAGGTTGGAGGATGTGTACAGACTTGAGGGAAATCAACAAGATTACCATCAGATATAGATTTCCATTGCCAAGGATGGATGATCTGATGGATTGCTTGAGTGGAGCAAGATTCTTTTCAAAGATTGATTTGAAAAGCGGTTATCATCAAATTCGGATAAGAGAAGGTGATGAATGGAAGACAACATTCAAGACGAATGAAGGGCTATATGAATGGCTTGTTATTCCATTTGGCTTAACAAATGCGCCTAGTACTTTCATGAGGTTGATGAATGAAGTCTTGAAGGAATTTATAGGGAAATTCGTCATTGTATATATTGACGATATATTGATTTTTAGTGGAATAGAAACAGAGCACTTGAAGCATTTGGCTACAGTGATGAGAAGATTACAGAAAGAAAAGTTGTTGATAAATATGAAGAAATCATCATTTATGAGGACATAACTCATTTATTTGGGGTTTGTTATCTCTGCAGATATGTTGAAAATGGATCCAGATAAAGTGTAGGTGATTAAGAATTGGCCATTGCCGAAGAGTATATTTGAAGTTAGAAGCTTTCATGGATTGGCTAGTTTCTACAGGAATTTTATCAGAAATTTCAGTGGAATTAGCACACCGATGATGGACATGGTAAAGAAAAGACATAAATCCTTTCACTGGACACAATAAGTAGAGAAACATTTAAATTTGTTGAAAAGGAAGATTACTGAACAACCAATTTTGGTGTTTCCAGATTTCAACAAAATGTTTCAGGTCAAGTGTGACACAAGCGGATTTGCAATTGGAGCGGTCTTAATCCAAGACGATAGACCAATCACATACTTCAGTGAGAAACTGAATGAAGAAAAATTAAAGTACTCCACGTATGAAAAATAATTTTATATAGTCATACATGCACTGAAGAAGTGGAGGCACTATTTGGTTCCTAAAGAGTTTGTTTTGTACAGTGATAATCATGCCTTACAATTCATAACTCAACAGGAGAAGTTGAACCAAAGACATGTTAAATGGGTTGAATACATGTAGAATTTCAATTTTGTAATTAAACATATTTCTGGAATTGCTAACAAAGTTGTTGATTCTTTGAGAAGGAAATGTTTCCTTATGCAGGAGTTTAGAGTCAAAACATTGGGTTTTGATAACCTCAAGGCATGTACAAGGATGATCCAGATTTCAAAGAGGTGTATGAGGCATCTGAGAATCCAATTCTCAGGGATAGAAGTCAATGGAATGAATATATGATCCATGATGGATTATTATTCAGAGGCAATCAATTAGGTATTCCAAAATTCTCCATGAGGAAGAATCTGTTGAAAGAAAAACACAGTGGAGGATTGGCCAGACATTTTGGTCATGACAAAACATTCTCAAAATTAAATGGCTCATATTTTTGGCCAGGGATGAGGACCGATGTGAAAATATTTGTGGATAGATGTAGAATTTTTCATCACACAAAAGGAAGAAAGCAGAATACATGATTGTATCAGCCGTTACCCATACCTGAGAGGCTGTGGGATGCAGTGAGCATGGATTTTATATTAGGGATTCCAAGGACACAAAGAGGATTTGAATCAATCTTTGTGGTGGTAGACAAATTTTCAAATATGTCACATTTTATAGCATGCCAGAAAACCAGTGACGCAACTCACATTGCGAACCTGTTTTTCAAAGAAGTTGTCAGACTTCATGACTTGCCAAGTATTGTTTCAGATCGAGACACCAAGTTCGTAGGAAATTTCTAGAGTACTTTATGGAAGAAGTTGGGGAAAAATCTGTCTTTTATCTCAGCTTATCATCCTCAGATGGATGGACAAATAGAAGTTTGGGAGATTTGCTAAGGAGCCTAGTGACTGAACACCATAGTCAATGGGATCACATTATGCCACAGGAGGAATTTGCTTACAATGATTCATCCAATAGAAGCATAGGGAAGAGTCCATTCCAAATTGTTTATGGAATGCAACCAAGAGGAGTTTCTGGATTGAAAGATTCGGAACAAACTGAATTCAGGATTGCTAGTGCAGAGGATTTTGCAGAAGCAATGAAGGAGCTTCATAACCAAGTGAGGAAATGTTTGTATAATTCGAATAAAGAGTACAAACGAAGACGACATCAACACATAAGAGAACTTCAATTTGAAGTTGGTGATCTGATTCTTGCACATCTGAGGAAAGAAAAGTTCCCAAGGGGAACATATAACAAACTGAAGATGAAAAATATTGGACCATGCAAGGTCTTGAAGAAATTTGGGGCAAATGCATATGAGATCGAATTACCCGATGGGATCGAAATTTCACCAATATTCAACATCTCAAATTTGTACCCTTACAAAGATGAAGAAGTAGGAGTAGACAGTGAAAAGACAGAGGTTCAGTGGATTAAACAAATGCCTGTAGCTGAAAATCCATATATGGAAAGTATACTTGACAAGAGAGTCAGCAAGAGGACCAGAAGAAAATAATATTTTGAATACTTGATCAAATGGAAGGGACATCCAATTGAAGATGCCAGCTAGGAGAACGAAGCAGAAATTCAGAAGCATGGACACACCGTGCAAGATCTCATGAACATGAGTCCATGAAAATTTTCAAGCGGGGAAGTATGATCAGGAGCATCGTCAGCAACAAGCAAGCGCGGAGGCAAAAGACAGCTGATATGAACGCCATCACATTTTGGCACATGTCAAAATCATTTTGAAATATTTTTGAAATTTTGGATGCGTAGATATTAATGAAATAGTTAAGAAGGCGTACTTCCATATTGTAAACAGAACTTGAGCGACCCGCTCTCATCTGTAGAAGTTAGAAGGATTTATGCATAGTTAATGAAATTAGGTAGATTTAAATTATAGATTAGACAGTTTCAGGAGCTGGAGGGAAAAAGACTATAGAAACCCTCATTCTTTGTATCATTGTATCAATCAATCAAGAGCTTGTAGAAGGAAGCACATTATCATAGAGAAGAAGCAGAGAGTAGCAGAGAAGAATCCATGTACAGAAGTTCTGAGATTAATATATGAAGCTTTGATTCACACTCATGGTGTTCTAATACCTTTTGTGTATACATGATGAATGCTATGCTTATGGTTGTTTTACTCTTTCTATTGTGCATTTGTTGTTATGATATGTATGTATGATTTCATGTTAAGTGTCTGAAGTCTGAGAGAGGAAGGGAATGAGTTTCAATTGTTTCTCTTCTTGAGCAAGAGTTCCTACAAGGAGTGCAGTGGAACGTCTGCAAGGAGTGCATTGACAAGGTTCAGAGTTTATCTCTGGAAGCTCAAGAGGGATATCGTTGTTCTCATTTTCCTGCAGAAGTGTAGGCAAGGCACAGAAGCCATGCAAGGTGTGTGTAGGCTGGTCGAGACCTTATAACTTACAAGCTAAGGATGAGAGATCGAAGGACTGTTGTTGCAGGGAGAGTTGCACAGAGTCAAGAAATTCAAACACTCAAAAGTATTTGAAGGATTGTCGCAAGGAGTGTGTGCAGGAGTCTCCTTGAAGACTTGAGTTTGCAAAGAAAGCTCGAAAGTATTAGACGCTTGGAATTATTTAAGAGGAAGAAAGAAGTGCAAGCAGTTCTTAGAGAGGTTAAATCCCAGAGGAGGATCCTAGGTTTTCTTTGAGCCAGAGATTCATTGGAGAGAAATAGGATAGTCAGAATTCTCTATGGAGAATCCCCAAAATAGCAAGGACTGTAGGATTCTGGAAAGTTGCAGGGTGATTAAAGGTGAGAAAACTTTCCACTCCAGAATCCAGGATCAACGTAGACCATTGATCGTGATCTATTGGAGCCATGGATCATTTCGAGGAATGGTTTATTGGCATTCCCGTTGACAAGAGGTAGAACACTTCACATCAAAAATACCGAAATCACGAAATGTGAAGGAACTCACAGAAGTGTGTTTCGGCATTTTGGAATTTTGGGTTCTAGAAGGTATAAGAGACAGAGAGTTCGAGTATAAGCCATATGAAATTCTGGTACGCAAAATCGCGCTAACCGTTGGATCTAAGAGAAGAACCACAACCGTTGATTTTCCTTGTAAGAGGGACAGAAGTGAACACGAGTGTTTCAGTGTTTCTAGATTCGGCATATCGGGAATCCTGTTAACAAAGGAACAAGACATAGTGAAAGGAAAATCCCGAAGTCAAGAAGTGTAGTAGGATGATGGTAGAATTTTCAGGATTTTAGTAATTCAGGTTTTGGGACTCTGGGAGAAGAGAGGTAAAGTTGCACATCATCACAACTCCCGAAATCCTGAAAGGAGAAAAGCCAAAATCAGTGGCAGGGTGAGCTGTCAGCTTTTAGTATTTTGGGTTTTGGAGGTCAAAGAGGTAAGGCGTTCAACCACGAGATTAACAAAATTGTGAAATCCGATATCCCGAAAGGAAAAGAGAAAATTCCCAATGTTAGTTGGGTGTTGATCGAGGAGTTCATGCCGGTGAATGATCACACGGGTATAGCTCACAAGGGCCTGTGAATTATACTCAGATAGGGTGAGTGAATAATTTCTCGAGAGGAATTAAAAGAGTTAGTCACACTCAAAGGGGACGAAGTTGAAAGATCCTGTGCGGGCTCCAGCCTGAGGGTTGGGGGTCTGTGCCATTCTTGCAACTGGAATTGTTGATGATATTACTAGGTTGTACAAGTTTGAAAACTTTGGGTCATCAACTTTTTCATCAGTTTTTGTTGCTCATAGTGATGACTTGAGCAACCTTTGGAATGAGCGGTTTGGTCATCTAAACTATCGCTCATTGCAACAACTATGTAATCAAAAGATGGTGACTGGTCTTCTTCTTGTATCATGAAAAGATGGTGTTTGTGGTGGTTGTCTTCTCGGCAAACATCATCGGGTTAGTTTTGAAAAACGTGCCTCTTGGCATGCCTTGGTCCCTTTACATCTTGTTCACAATGATTTGTGTGGTCCATTTTCTTCTCCTTATTTTTTGGGGTGCAAGTATTTCTTAACTTTCATTGATGACTTTTCCAGACATACTTTGGTTTACTTCTTAAAACTTAAGAGAGAATTTGTTGACACATTTTTGGCCTACAAGGCCCTTGTATAAAAGCAATATGGACATCAAATTCAAAGGTTAAGAACAGATAATGGAGGCGAATATGTGAACAATAATTTTACAAATTACTGCACTACACAAGGAATCCAAATGCAACACACTCTTCCATATACACCACAAAAAAATGGTGTTGCTGAGAGAAAGAATTGCACATTAAAAGAAATGGCTAATTGTATGATCCAATCTAAGGGATTAAGTCTAAAGTATTGGGCATAAGCCATCAACTATGAAAATTACATCGTAAAGCTCACTCTGACAAAGGCTCTTAAAAATATAACACTGGAATAATCTTGGATTAATATTGAACCAGATGTAAGTCACTTCCGTGTGTTTGGCAGTATAGCATGGGCTCACATTCCTGATGAAAAAAGGAAATCATTGCGGCCTAAAAGTGAGAAGTGTATATTTGTTGGTTACTCTGAAGATGCCAAAGGTTACAGACTTCTTCAATCACATTGTAATGAAATTATTATTATAAGAGATGTTAAATTTGATGAAAATATTTTGGCATACGAGCCTAATTCGGCGGTTGTGCCTTCTTCAGCCTGCAAGCCATCTTCGGCGTTTGTGCCTTCTTCTGTTCCTATTCTAGTTTCTTCTTCAGATGATGACAGTGAGGATGAAAATCCATCTCCACTTGCTCACCTTCCTCCAGATGAGTCCTTTGAAACTGAACAAGCACCAGTTCCACCGCTTCCTATATGGGTCTGTTCAACACGAGAAGTAGCTGGTGATCTTGTCACTGATCCTTCAGATCAACGTTGAACATGTTCACAGTTCCAGCGAGCCTCTTCTCTTTTGGCTCAAGTTTCATAGACTCATGATCCATAGACATTTGTAGAAGCTTCAGGTCATCCAGATTGGGATACATCAATGAATGAAGAGTATTGTTCTTTAATGGCAAACGATACTTGGGATCTTGTACCTCTTCCAAAAAGGAAGAAAACTTTTCATATGTAAATGGATCTATAGAACTAAGTATGCATCAGATGGAAGTGTTGAAATACACAAGGCTCGATTATTTTCCAAAGGATTCTCCCAAGTTGAAGGAATTGACTATAATGAAACCTTTTCCCCTGTATCCAAAATGAATTCCATCTGCCTTGTTCTTTCCCTCGCTGCCTCACATAAATGGGAGGTCCATCAGATGGATGTTAAATATGCCTTCTTGCATGGTGATTTGAAAGAAGAAATATACATGGAAAAACCTCCTCGCTATGTCCATAATGACTCGATCCTTGGTTGTCACCTTATGAAATATATTTATGGTTTTAAGCAAGCTCCTCGAGCTTGGTATGCCAAAATGGATAACTCTCTTATTGACACCAGATTCTTTAGATTCCATTATGATCCTAATGTTTATACCAAGAAAGTAGGAAGCCATCTCATAATCCTTGTCCTTTATGTTGATGACCTTATCCTTGCTGGTAGTAACTCAAAAATTTTAAACCATGTGAAAACCAACCTTAAGAAGAAATTTGAAATGATAGACTTAGGTTTTTTGCACTATTTCCTTGGCCTCCAAGTTTTGCAAACGAATGAAGGAATTTTTCTTTCCTATTCTAAGTATTCTTGTGACCTTCTTCGTCACTTTCAAATGGAAGATTGTAAACCAACCCCTTCTCCCTTCCAGTCTGGAGTCAATCTTATTGCCACATGTACTTCTCTTGAAGTTGATGACACACTATACCGTTAGTTAGTTGGTAAACTCTTATACTTGACTCGTACCCGTCCTGATCTTTCCTTTACTGTTGGTCTTGTTTCCCGGTATATGAAAACACCCCATGAAATCCATTGGAAAGAAGATAAAATGATACTTCTCTATGTTCGTGGTACAATTGAGTTCGAGATACATTACAGTTTAGGGGGGACTCCTTTATTGGTTGGTTTCACTGATTCAGATTGGGCTGGTGACCCTGATGATCAGACATCTACTACAATTTATGTTTTTAGCCTTGGTTAAGAACCTGTCACTTGGGCTTGTAAGAAACAATAGGCTATTTCACTTTCTTCAGCAGAAGAAGACTACCGAGCAACGGTAAATGCAAGTCAGGAAACCTTGTGGCTTCGACAAATCCTTTCAGGGTTTGGATTCGAGCACCAATATCTGACCATCCTTTGATACAACAATCAAAGTTCCATAAAGCTTGCCAAAGACCCAATTCAACATCAACACAACAAGCACATCGAGCTACATATGCACTTCATCAGAACACTCATTCATGATCAAGTTATTGAAGTGTTCTTTTTCCCTATATAAGATCTAGTTGCAGACATTTTCACAAATTCTCTTACGTAAGCGAAGTTTTCCAAAATTCGATCTATGTTAGGAGTTCAGGAAGATGTCATTAAGGGGGGATAAGCTCTAATGCCTCCTTCCTTCTCCTATTGTGTCAACATTGTAAATCCTTCAATCCTATCCCAAGTTGTTCTTGAGGGGGGGATGTTAGTATATTTATACACTTAGGAGTTAGTTAAGATCTACTTGGTCTATTGTGTCATTAGGTAAAAGTGTGTTTTCTAGTATGTTTCTTCATGCATTAGTATGCATTTGTAGTTAGGAAATCTGACGGTCACGATATGTTCCCAACATAGAGTGATCTGATGGTTCATACTCTCCTCGATCTTAACAACCATCGATCCATCGCTTAACACCCGATTGGTCCATGATATCTATTTAAAGAGCATGGAGGGTCATTTTCCAATGATTGATTGTGAGAAACTCTCTTGTAAAATCTCTTTGTAATCTTTTTCTTTGCATTAATAAACTGCCCAATTGGCCACATTGGCTAGGGCCGTGGATGTTTCCCCATAGGGGTTTTACCATGTGAAAACATCAATGTGTTGAGCTTTGATATGGTTATGTGAGTGGTTACTGAAGGTGTTTGTCCTCTATTGGAATACCTATTTTTTCAAACATAATGTTTATTTCAAAAATCCCATGAACTCTTCTACTTAAGGCATCAACCACCTTGTTTCCCTTACCATTGATATGTCTTACCTCAAAGTCAAATTATCTCAAGAAGGATAGCCATATTTATTTCCTTGCATTAAGGTCCAACTGACTAAACAAAAATTTCACACCGCTGTTATCTGTCAATAATAGAAATTTTTTGCCCATTATGTAGTGCTACCACATCTTTAAGGCATGTATTACAACTGCCAACTCTAATTCATGAGTGACATAGTTTCATTCATGTTCCTTTAGTTTTAAGGTCTCATAAAAAATAACATGCCCTTCTTGATTTAGGACACGACCCAATCCTTCTTTACTCGCATCTACAGAGACGATGAAGTCTTTTTCCAGATCGTCTACCTTTAAAATGGTTGCAGTCGTTAACAATTCCTTTAACTTATTGAAATTGCCTTGACATTTCTATGACGAGTTAAACTTGGTTCCCTTCTTTTGTAGTGATGTTATAGGGTATGCAATTTTGAAAAATCCCTCTATAAATATATGGTAATATTCGGTGATTCCCATGAATGACCGAATGTCCACTATGTCCTTAGGAATCAACCATTCCATGATGGTTCTTATTTTTTCAAGATCAACTACAATTCCCTATGCAAATATTAGATTTCCTAGGTACTATATTTTCTTCTGATAAATGTCACACTTATCGAATTTAGCATACAGTTTGTGCTTCCTTAAATGTTGCAGAACTATCCTTAAGTTCTCTTCGTGTTCTTCTTATGTTTTAGAATATACTATAATATCGTCAATAAATACCAACACAAACTTATCCAAGTACTGACTAAAAATAATGTTCGTTAAACACATTAAGGTGGTTGGCGTGCTAGTGAGTCTGAAAGGTATAAAAACAAGTTCGTAATGTCCATATCTTGTTCGGAATTTTGTTTTACTTATGTCCTCATATTTTATCCTAACTTAGTGATAAGAAGAACGTAAATCCAATTTCGATAAAATATTTGCCCCACCTACTTGATCGAACAGATCATTTATCCTAGGTAAGGGGTACTTGTTTTTAATAGTCATTTTGTTTAATTATCTGTAATCGATGCATAATATCAGAGTTTTGTCTTTCTTTTTCACCAAGAGGACTGGTTCTCCCCATGGTGAAACACTTGGTTTGATATATTCTTTGTCCAATAATTCATGCAGTTAAATTTTTAGTTCGGTTAATTTCAGAAAACTCATTCGATAAGGTGCTTTATATATAGGGGCTGAACTAGGTAGTAGGTCGATAGAAAAGTCTATCTCCCTCCTTGAGGGTAATTCAGGTATCTCATCAACAAACACATCTCTCAAATCATGCAAAACAACAAAATCCTCCAATTTGGGTTTAATTTCTTTTTCTAACAGTTTTGTTACTTGGATGGCATAAACCTAACAATCCTTTCTCATGCATTTCTTGAATTGCATTGCTGAAATCTGTATAACTGAGATTGGTTTTTGTATACCTTGAATTGTCCTAGCAGTGTCATTTTCGTCTTTATACTTGAATGTTTTTTTAATAACAAGCTAACACTGCTTTATGCATTTCTAACCAATCCATTCTGATAATTACATCATAAGACCCTAACGGTAGAATGTTCAGATTTGTCTTTATGTTTTGACCACCTAAAATGAACTCATAATCAAAAATAAAATTGACTACCTTTCTTTTTGTTCCTGTTGCTAGTTGTACCAACCAATATTTTGCATGTCTTGTTTTCTTAAGTTTATTTGAATCCACTATACCAGGGGTGATGTAACTCAACATAGATCCAAAATCAATTAAAACAAAAATACGAGTATTGTTAATTTTACCTTCAATTTCCACCACAGAGGACTGGTGGTCAGCTTGTCGGCCATCCACAACCACATTTATCCAATGTAATCTTCTTCCCACATCTCCCACCGTAGAGGCTTCCTGTAGGTTGTGAACCGTATTTATGCCTACTAAAGTCAAGCATGGACAGTTCCTCCTTAAGTGAGGTTCTCCACATTCCCATCATTTTAACGGTTCATGGGGTTGTCCCCAAACTTATTTGTTCTTAGATTTACTAGTTTACCACCTCCTTGGGTGTTCTCATTGTTGGAGTGAAAATATCTTCTAGGAAAACTCTTTTCTGCGTTCTGAAAGGGAGATGATTGATATCCCTTCTTCCGCTAGTTCATTCGGTCTTATTTCTTGTATTTCTAGCCCTTGGGAAATTCTGAACCTGTTTATATTGGTCGTAACACATCCGGGATTTCCTGAAAACTTCGCTCAAGGACCTGGGATTATCAAATTTTATTTTTTCCTTATAGGATTGTGGTAAATAGCTTAGGAACCGCTGGATTTTCACCTTTTCCTCTCGGATATAAGGCACGAACCTTAGTAATTCTGGGAATTGTTTTATCAGATCTTCCAATTGGACACACCTACCACACTTAGAGGCGGAGTGAATAAGTGTGGGTATCTTTTTCCAAAAACTTCCCTCTTACACAAAACTCATTAATTAGCATTCAAAATTACTCATTACCCATTGTTTTCATTCATAATCAGTTAGATGTGAACATATATCATCAACATATATCAACAATATATCATCAACATATATCAACAATATATCATCAACATATCATCTCCACGAGGAACACAAAGAACACATGATGTATGTACAATTTTCTTTTTATTATGGACCTTAATCCGGGGGTTTTTCAACAACAACTGAATAGAGTACAACTCTACAAGAGAACCAACTCTATAATGCAAGACTCATCTTACATCCTTAGCACCAACTTATATGAGGCAACAATCATCAACATATATCAATATGTCAACATGCGACCTGTCAGTAGTGTAGCCTGTGTGTGTATGCGCTCTGGCTTACTACAAGCCCGCATATGTATGCATTAAATGCATACAACAACTTGTGTATACCTTCTGATCTATCAGGTTTTATCCTTCAAGATCAACTCAGATTCTCTACAATGAATTCATCATTCTTTTATGTCTCTCGCTGCCCAATTTGACCACCAACCAGTCAAAACACATAAAATATTTCCAACAACTTACTCATGCTCCACAACCAATCAATATGAATGCTAACTGAATCATGTATAAGAAACTAGTATAGCATAGCAATCATCTCACAATTGAATCATAAGAGTACTTCTTACTTCATTAACCAGCATAAACCACATCACAACAACCTTACCAAGAATTCCCTAAGCATTCACAACACAACAAGCAATAGTATCCATGAAGACAATAATGTAACCATACAAGAGTCTCAGTGACAAATCTGAGCCCATAGAATGCAGATCTGTAACCTGCCACAGTCTTTGAGAGACATTCATTAGCTCAAACACAAATCTCCATGATTTTATCCACTTTCCGCACATTGTCCTCATACATCCTACGTATGTACGTGCCCTGGCCCATTATAGCCTACGTACACCTCAAAAAATTAGGTTTCTAAATCTTTGATACTTTTTCCATAAATATCTACAATATTGCCAAAAATTTGATGCATCCATGAGATCCTCCTCATGCTCTCTTTCTCAAAATAGATCTTCAATCATGCTCAAGAAATCCACACCAAAAATGCTCTCACAATAAAGTAAGGTGACAAAATCAGGAATGAATATTTAAATGATAAAGTGTTGGAGAACTTTCTATTTATGGAAAGTGGTTAACCCTAAAATAAGGAAAATAGGTTAAGTGGCCTAGAAATGGGTTAAGCGACCTAGAGGATGAAAGTATAAATAAGATAGCTATGGACTCTTTCAAATCATCCTTTTTGTGGATCAATGGAGAGCTTCTTGTGAGAATATCTTTTGGAGTATTGATAGAGAGCTTCTTGTGAGAGCATTTTTGGTGTGGATTTATTGAACATGATTGAAGACATGGATGTTTTTAGGGGATAAATTTCCCTCGTGGGCTAATTTTCCATGGTTTTTCCAAAAATGAGATTCGCTATTTTAAAAATTATTTGCCCATATTCTATAGGATAGAATTATTTTACATTAAAAATCACCAAAATTTTATAAAACTATATAAAATCCTTATAAATTTGAATATTTTTACAAAACTATCGCTAAACATTTATAGTTGGCATACGAAGGATTAGTAAGATTCACCAAGGTTTCTACATTTTTAAACAAATTTCCATCCTTAAAATCATCCCTGATTGAAGATCTATTCTGAGAAAGAGAGAGTGAGGAGGATCTCATGGATGCATCAAAGTTTCAACAATATCGAAGATGTTGACGACAAAAGTCTTGGAGCTTCAAAAACCCTAGTTTTTGAGGTGTACGCAGGCTATAATGGGTCAGGGCACGTACATATGTGGGATGTATGAGGGAAGGGAATGTACATACGGGGGATGTATGAGGGAAGGGAATGTACAATGAATATAATCATGGATATTTGTGTTTGAGTTGATGACTGGCTATTGAAGACTGAAGCAGGTTCTAGATCTGCATTCTATGGGCTCAGATCTGTCACTGAGACACTGGTATGGTTACATTATTGTCATGATGGATAGTATTGCTTTTTGTGTTGTGAATTCTTAGGGAATTTTTGGTGTGGTTGTTGTGATGTTGGTTGATGGATTAAGAAGTATAACTATGGTTCAATTGTGATATGATTTCTATGGTATACTAGTTTGTAATGAACCTCATAATTTGACATAAAAAAAAAATTCTAAGGGACATTAATCTCCGAATTTCATTGAATAATTTTGAAGATCAGATACAAACATCTTATTTCCTTAATTCCTGTCCTAAATCTCTGTGAGGTAGTTTACATGCCATGCGAAGACACTACCACACCAGTCTATCTTACTTTAAGTAGCATAGGTTCTACTCTTCCCTTCATACTCAAACCACACCCATTTATATGTATAAATAAAAAAAGGTAATATTCTAGTCTTAGGATTTCTATCTCCTTTCTCTCCCTTAGTCGAGGGTCCCCATGTTGGAGAGATAGACTATTTAAAAGTCCTTAGAGGAAATTTCATACAACATATATAAGTGAAAAGGATTCAAGACTATGTCCCTTACCCTCTCTTGACTTGATCTTAACTAAACATTACATCGACGATATTTAGAGAACGTTGGTTTAACTAAAGTGAATGGTTGGTATGGCGTATTCCATGTCACCGTATTGTGAAAGGGACTGCAAATGACTTCGTAAATTTTGTAATGTGGGAGAGATGGTCTTCTATCAGGCGAAATTAAGAATCTGCATTAACATTAAATCACATTCATGTATTATGCGAATTATGAATTCCTCACCTATGTTTCATCCAACCAAGACATACCAACTCTGCTCTTATCACATGGTCCCACTATCCTTCGTACTCTTAGCATTTGCAGCGTGTAGTTAGTGTTCTTCAAGAGTTTAATGTGTTTGCTCTTTCATTGTGGAATCCCGTCGAAAGACTCTGTGAAACGTCTCTCAGAAGTAGGCTGCCAAAACAAGAGGGTAACAAGAACCAAAGTCTACTATCACCATCTACCCTCCCTGGTAAGAACTTGTTCCCTATACTTATAATTGTTAAGGTGGCCCAACTCTCTGTTATAGTGAAATGACCCTCGTACATAGATTTCCAATTTATTCTTACTTGAGTCTCCCATTAAAGTTATTCTCTATAATTGTCATGAATTAAATCCTATTTTTTGGGCGAGTAGAGTCTTTATATAGGCTTAATATCCAACTTCTTGGGAGGTACTGGCACCCCATCCCCTTACACCGATTCTAGAGACCATACCCTGCTAACAAAATAATTCCTATAGTTTGTACTGTATAACACCAATATTCTCTACAGTCTTTCTATAGAAGTAAGTTGAGCCCTACTATTAAGTTTTATTGACCTCCTTGCATTATTTATGTTTCCTTCTACCATTATCGTGGTCTGGGAAACTCCATTTACATTTTATGTTAATTGTTGGTATAGTTTTATTTATTTATTGTAATTATAATTTAAAATTCATGGTTGGTATTGTTCACTGATGATGGGCCCTTTTGGCTACGAGGGTACCCGTCAGATGGACCTTTTCCCCTTCCACTCCTTTCAAGTTTGAGGATGACCTCCATAGATATGCACAGAGAAGGGTTGGCTTGCCTTACGGCCTGAGTTAAGTACTATTCTTAGACTAAACTCTTTTTATTACCTTCATTCCGTTGAAAATTATCCTTGGACTTATATATTTGTTTTGTAAATAATGCTAATGTAAACCCGTAACTTCCTTGCGGGATTTTGACTGTGTACACTTATGGGTATCGGTTCTTATCAAAGGAGAAAAATGTATTCGAGTTCCCTTATAAAATCTTTGAGAGTTCAATCACTTTGAAGGAAATGACTTCCATTTAGATTTAGAGAAGTTTGTAGTTACATTTGATTTCTTGTAATGTCTAGAAAAGAATGGACAAATCCTAAAAAAAAATTCTGGGTTTTTTTGGGGAGGATTTCTATCTTTGATAACTCCTTTTGGAGGTTACTTTACAGTCCCTTTCCTTAACTAATTACAATAAATTAAGGACTATTGGATAGTCTTATTCGCTATTCTAGGTTCTTTGTACATAAATTTTGGTTATCAGGACTGTCGTCTTAACATGCATACTCAGTATCAAAAATATGTATCTTTCTCACTATAGGGTATGAAAGTGTATTTTGTTCCTTATTTAGTTTTTAGATTAGTAAAGATATGATTGTAGTTCCAGTTTTACTCAATATATTTACTGTATACTTCTTTACTTATGGTATATAGCGATATGACCGTGTGTACCTTTTAATTTCATTCACATTGTAGGAAAATAAATCTTGGACTGTAATACAAACAAATGAGAGGTTTCTATATTCTTTATTCAGTATCTCTTTCATGTAGTGGTAGCTACATGTCTTCAGGAACAATTGATACGATAGGAACAAGTCTATATATATATGTAATTTCTATGAAATACATTCAGAGACTTGACTCTATGTATAAAGAAGTTATATAACTTATATCTATGCATGTATTCACATGTCTTAGTAGAGATTACAATGACCAAAATGTTTAATTAGTTAACAGTTGTATAAAAGAAGATAGGCAATCTTATTTTAGTATAGATTTAAATCTTGCAGAAGTGAAATTATATATAAGTACACAAATCTAAATACCCTCCTTCAAATTGATGAAATGACTCTTGGGCCTGGGAGAATTTTCCAGATAAATAGCTCATTTGATAACATATATATACTCATAATTGTCTTCCATATAGTCACATAAATCTATCATGAATTCCTATACTAGTATAATTTCGTTCTGATTTGGGGTTTTGGTTTGTACAGGTTGAAAAATAATACAGAACTTGAATACATTATTCGCATATGAGCTTATGTTAGATCGATACTTCCAGAATTCATATTTGTTTCCGCTTGAGCATTTTATATAAACTAACCCTATCCTTTCCATGATTTGTATAATGTACAATGGTTTTTCTACGTAGGTCACTACTTAATCTTTGTTCCTACCACAAATAGAATACTCAAGCATTTTATCAGTCCATTAATTATAATGAAATAGTGTTATTCCTATAAAAGAAAGCTTGTTTTGATACTATAGATGTAGTTTTGATGAACATAATTATTTCTACAAGTAACCTACAACAACTCTTTAATTCCATCTAATACCCGTGACTACAAATAATCAATTAGAACAACAACAAATACAATCATTTCAATGGCACAAATTCGGTAAGGGAATTAGAGAGTACATATCTGAACTTGGTTGCTGGAAAACAAAGTGAACAACCACGTTCCTCCCAAACATAGAACAGGGTAGCCAAATCACTTGCTCGGTTCACCCCCCTAGCCTGACCATGAATCCATGAGGGTGAACTTCAAATCTCCCCTTCCGCAATGTTCCTCTAGCTCCTTAGTCCTCCCCTTGCCTCACACTCAATATCCAGTGTTCATAATAGCAAGTACATTGTAGTTTTCTTTTCCCGCATACTAGGCAATGTCATGCCACCTCAGATATTCTATTTATCCAAATATCTTTGCCTAGGTATTTCTTCCCTCCCGTGGGAATTTTCGTAGCTTCCTAAATCCCTAATTTTCAGGGGTTTCCAATGGCCAAATCCCTGATTTTCCACTTGTAACAATCAACCTAGAGGTAGTTCCAACATGTTCCCCACTCATGGAGTCATGGTCAGCTAAATTTAACATGGTTGTTCCATTTGTCCTCCTGCAATAATTAAAACAATATTATGTTTACATACAAGTGTATAGTCAAATAGACTATTTGGTCAAATCAGGTCTCTACCCAATAATCATAATAATTAATTACAATTTATTAAATTCGAAATTCAGAATTGCCATAAATGGAAAAAAATTTCCAAATTCGAATTTACTAAAAATGAAATAATTTTCTAACAAATTTTGAATTTCAAAAATACTTTATTTTTTGGGATGTCACATCCTTTCCCCGTTCAATAAAACACTATCCTCAGTTTTCATTCCTTTCTTGGAACAGGATTGTATGAGATTTTCGCAAATCTCCCTCCAACTCTCAAGTGGCCTCCTCAAGACTAAAGTGCTTCCATTGCACTTTTACCTGAGCGACGACTATGTTCCAAAGTGTTATTTCTCTTCGGTCCATAATGTACAGGGTTTCTACCTGGAACTCGCCTTCTGGTTCCACTTGCACCAAGTTCTAGTCAATCATATGAGTAGGGTCATGGACATACTTTTTAAACAAGGAAACATGGAATACATTATGAATTATTAAATTAGTTGGAAGTGCAAGTTGGTAAGCTATGGGTCCAATTCAAGCTAATATCTCAAAGGGCCCACAAAACCTGGGTGCCAACTTGGCACAGTTCTTGAGTTTTAGCGAACTCTTTTGGGTTTTGACCTTTAAGTAAACATGATCTCCCACTTGAAATTCCAAGTGTCTTCTTTTCTAGCGCACATAACTTTTCTGTCTGTCCTGTGCCTCTTTTAACTCTTGTTGCACCCTTCTTACCATAATTTCCATTTCTTGGAGAATTTCTGGTCCAACCATGAGTCAGTCAACTAGATTGTCCCAACTAATTGGCGTCATGCACCTCGAAGGGGCTCAATTTAGCCGAATTTTGGTAACCATTGTTATATGCGAACTCTACCAATTTCAGGTAGTATTCCCACTTATTGGGTTTGGTTCTTATGTACATGCGGAGCATATCTTCTATGATCTAATTTGTTCGTTCAGTCTATCCATCCGTTTGTGGATGGTAAATTGTGCTGAAAGTCAAATTAGTATTTGTCCTTGCAAACAATTCTTTCCAAAAAGTGGACATAAATTTTATGTCTCTATCTGAGATCACTGTTGTAGGAACACCATGCAGTCTAAAAATTTCTTTCATAAATATAAAAACGATATTTCTAGCTTTAAAAGTGGATTTCACGGGAATAAAGTGTGCAGACTTACTGAGTTTATCGATTACCACCATAATAGAATCATTTTGTTTCTGAGTTTTAGGAAAACCTGTTATAATGTCTAGTGATATGGTCTCCCATTTCCATTTCGGTACTAGTAATGGCTACAATAGGTCGGTTGGATGTTGGTGTTTGGCCTTAACCTGGTGAAAATCTTGGCACCTATCCAAGTATTTTGTTGTTTCACCCTTCATATTAGGCCAGTAAAATAATTTTCTAAGTGTTGTTATTGTTTTCTGGTATCCTGGATGGCCAGAATACGGTTTCTTATGCACCTCTTCCAAAACTGTTAACTTTAACTATGTTGGATCTGGTATGTAAAGTCTGTTTTTAAACCGTAATAGTTCCTTCTTGTTGATACTCAGATCTGGTTTATTTGAGTTTACGGTACTCTTTGGTAATTCTTCCATTACCTTAGTGTAATTTTCATCGTTAATGTTTGTCGTCCTTATTCTTTGTTTGAGATCGCTTTCTACCTTGCTGATATTTATCTCAAATAACCCATGGGCTCTTCTGCTTAAAGCATCTCCTACCTTATTTTCCTTTCCCTTGATATGTCTAACCTCGAAGTTGAATTTGCTCAAAAAGGCTAGCCACCTTGCTTTCCTTGCATTAAGATCTAGTTGGCTAAATAGATATTTCACACTGGTATTATCCGTCAATAGTAAAAAAATTCTACCCATTATGTAGTGTCGCCACATTCTTAAGGCTTGTATCATTACTGCCAATTATAAGTCATGAGTGACATAAATTCGCTCATGTTCCATTAATTTCCGGTATTCATAACAAATCATGTGTCCTTCTTGAGTTAGGACACCACCTAGTCCTTCTTTACTCACATCAACACATATGGTAAAGTCTTTATTTGGGTCTTCTACCTTCAATATGGGTGTCATTATCAATAATTCCTTCAGCTTGTTAAAATTGTCTTAACACTTCTATGACCAATTAAATTTGGTCTGTTTCTTTTGTAAAGAAGTGATAGGGTAGGTTATCCTGGAAAACCCCTCTATAAATATGCGATAATATCCAGTGATTCCCATGAATGACTGAATATCCGCTACATACTTGGGTACCGTCCATTCCATGATGGCCTTTATTTCCTCAGAGTCGACGACAATTCCTTCTGCTGAAACTACATGTCCCAGATATTGTATTTTCTTTTGATAAAAGTCTCGCTTATCAAATTTGGCGTACAATTTGTGTTTCCTCAACATTTGTAGAACTATTCTTAAGTTGTTTTCATGTTCTTCCTCTATTTTATAATACACCAAAATATTGTCGATAAATACTAGTACAAACTTGTCTAAGTATTGACTGAAAATACTATTTATCCTCGGTAAGGGGTACTTGTTATTAATAGTCATTTTATTCAATTGTCTATAATCGATACAAAGTCTTAGAGTATCAAATTTATTATTAACAAAGAGGACTGGTGTCCCCCATGGTGAAACACTCGGTCTAATATACTCTTTGTCCAACAATTCTTGTAATTGTATTTTTAATTCTGTCAATTCTGATAAACTCATTTCGTAAGGTGCTTTAGAGATAGGTCCTAAACTAGGTAGTAGGTCTATGGAGAAGTCTATTTCTCTTCTAGGAGGTAATTACGGTATTTCATCAGCAAAAATGTCTCTAAATTCACGTAGGACAAAAAAATATTCTATCTTTGGCTTATCTTCTTTTTCTAATAGATTCGTTACTTGGATGGCGTAAACTAGGCACCCCTTTCGTATGAATTTCTTGAATTGCATTACTGAGACTTGTCTAACTAATACTGGTTTTGGTATACCTCAAGTTGTTCTGGTAGTATCATAACCATCTTTATAATTAAGTGTCTTTGTATAACAATCCAGAACTTCTTTATTCTTTTCCAACCAATCCATTCTGATAATCACATCATAAGATCCTAGTGGAAGAATGTTCATATTTGTGTTTATGGTTTTACGATCTAAACTGAATTCGAAATCAGAAATGAAATCAACCACTTTCCTTTTTGTCCCTATTGCTAATTGTACTAGCCATGGTTTTGCGTGTTTTATCCTCTTAAGTTTATGGGACTCTACTACACCCGGAGTGATATAACTTAACGTGGCTCTAGGATCAATTAAAATAGAAATTTGGGTATTATGGATTTTACCTTCGATTTCCACCACCATGGACTGGTGGTCTGCTTGCCGAACATCTATGGATGCATTTATTTGATGCATGCTTCTACCCACATCACCCACCATTGAGGCTTCCTACAAATTGTGTACAATAATACTGTTTGCTGAATTTAAACGTGGACAATTCCTCCTTAGATGAGGATCTCCACATTCCCAACACTTTAATGGTTCCTGGGAACTGTCCCCAAACTTCTTAGTTCCCAGATTTACCGGTTTACCACCGCCTTGCATACTTGTGTTATTGAAGTGAAAATCCTTCCTAGGAAATTTTTTTGATGCATTCCGATAAGGAGATGGATGGAATCCCTTCTTTCACTGGTTCATTCAGTTTTTTTTCTTATGCTTCCAAGCTTTGGGAAACTCTGTCCACTGTTTGTACTAATCATAGAACATTCGTGATTTCTTGAATACTTCACTCAAGGACTTCAGGTTGTCAAGCTCAATTATGTCCTTGTAAGACTATGGTAAACAACTTAAGAATCACTGGATTTTTACCTTTTCCTCCCGGATGTAAGGTACAAACCTTAGTAATTCCAGGAATTTCTTTATAATATCCTCCATTTTCATCTAACCAAGTCGTAACTCATAAAATTATTTTGTCTTTCTTTCATAGTATCTTTCAGATAGGTACTATTTCTTGAAGTCAAACCATTCCATCTGTTTTTCTTTTAATCCCTTTTCCAACTTCATGTCTTGCCACCATATGTTGGTCTTTCCTTTCAGGGTGTAAATGGCCATTCTGCCTTTCATATTGCTAGAATAGTTGTATATTTGGAAATATTTTTTGATATCTAATAACCAGGCCTCATCTTCCTCACCTGTTCTGGATTCCCCTTCAAATCTAGTTGGTTTAATCTTCTTAAATTCTCCTTCAAGATGGTCTACTTGTTTTCTTTTTCTGTCTATTTTAGTTTTGTCTTTAGTTGAAGGTGTACCTTCAGACGAAATGCCCCCTTTTTCTACTTCTGGCCCAAAATTGTTAGATGTTCTTTTACTGACGTCCTCTTCAATATTATCATCTTTTGGGATTTTCTTTGTCACTATATTGCGCAACAGGACTTCATTTATTTCCTTCTGTTCCTGTTGTGTTTTCTTCAGTTTTTCATTACCGGCTTTGGAAACTTGCAGTTTGACAATGATATTCCTCATTATTTCTAGAACTTCAGTAGGTGAGATTTCATCACTATTCTGTCTCTAATTTTTAGGATTTCCTTGTTCTAGATTCCCATTGAGCCTGATTTCTGTGTCATCCTGCACTGCCATGATTAATACAAGACAAAAAATGTTTTCTGTTTGTAACAGTAAAAGTTTGTTAGTTTTTCATAAATCGAAATATATGCTAAGTAGCTAATGTGGTCCTGTTCAGGTCTAGTGTTGTAACCTTTTCTATGACACCATATGTAATGAACCTCATAATTTTCCAAAAAAAAAAATCTAAGGGACATTAATTTCCGAATTTCATTGAATAATTTCGAAGATCATATACAGACATCTTATTTCCTTATTTCCTATCCTAAACCTCTATGAGGTAGTTTAGATACCACAAAAAGACACTATCACACCAGTCTAACTTACTTTAAGTAGCATAGGTTCTACTCTCCCCTTCATACTCAAACCACACCCATTTATATGTATAAATAAAAAAAGGTAGTAGTCTAGGCTGAGGATTTCTAGCCCCTTTCTCTCCTTTAGTCGAGGGTTCCCATGTTGGTGCGATAGACTATTTAAAAGTCCTTAGAGAAAAGTTCATACAATAGATATAAGGGAAAAGGATTTGGGACTATGTCCCTTACCCTCGCTTGACTTGATATTAACTAAACATTACATCCACAAAATTCAGAGAATGATGGTTTAACTAAAGTGAATAGTTGGTATGGCATATTCCAAGTCACCATATTGTTAAAGGGACTGCAAATGACTTCGTAAATTTTGTGATGTGGGAGATATGGTATTCTGTTAGGAGAAATTAATACTCTGCATTACCATTAAATGACAGTCATGTATTATGAAAATTATGAAGTCCTCACCTAGCTTTCATCCAAACGAGACACGCCAACTTTTCTCTTATCACATGGTCCATCTATCCTTCGTACTCTTAGAATTTACAACATGTAGTTAGGGTTCGTCAAGAGTTTAATGTGTTTACTCTTTCATTGTGGAATACCCTCGAAAGGCTCTTGTGAAACATCTCTGAGAAGCATGCCGTCGAAAGAAGAGGCTAACGAGAACTGGAGGCTGTTATCACCATCTACCTTCCCTGGTAAGCACTCGTTCCCTATACTTTTGGTTTTTAAGGTGGCTCATCTCTTTGTTATAGTGAAAGGACCTTCGTACACAAATTTCCCATTTATTATTACTTGAATCTCCCATTAAAGTTATTCTTTATAACTGTCATGAATTAAATCTTGTTTTCTAGGCAAGTAGAGTCTTTCTATGGGCTTAATCTCTGACTTCTTGGGAGGTACTGGCACCCCATCCCCTTACCCTGATTCTAGAGATGATACCATGTTAACAAAATAATTCTTATAGTTTGTACTGTATAACACCGATATTCTCTATGGTATTTCTATAGAAGTAAGTTGAGGCCTATTGTTAAGTTTTATTGACCTCCTTCTGTTATTTATGTTTCCTTCTACCATTATCGTGATCTGGGAAAGTCCTTTTATGTTTTATATTAACTGTTTCTATAGTTTGATTTATTTGTTGTAATTATAATTTAAATTTCATGGTTGGTATTGTTCATTGATGATGGGCCCTTTTGGTTGTGAGGGTACCCGTTAGATGGACCTTGTCCCCTTCCACTACTTTCGGGTTTGAGGATGAACTCCATAGATATGCGTAGAGAAGGGTCGGCCTGCCTTATGCCTTGAGTTAAGTATTATTCTTAGACTGAACTCTTTTGATTACCTTCATTCTATTGAAAAATATCCTTCGACTTATATATTTGTTTTATAAAGAATGCTAATGTAAACATATAACTTCCTTGCAGGATTTCGACCATGTACACTTATGGGTATGGGTTCTTATCAAAGGAGAAAAATGTATTTGAGTTCCCTTATAAAACAAGTTCAAGAACTTTGAAGGACATGAATTCCATTTATATTTAGATCAGTTTTTAGTTACGCTTGATTTCTTGTAATGGATAGAAAAGAAAGGAGAAATCCTAAAAACACGTTCTGGGTTTTTTCAGGGTGGCTTGCTATGCGTGATAACTCCTTTTGGAGGTTACTTTACAGGCCCTTTCCTTAACTAATTACAATAAAGAAAGGAATGTTGGATAGTCTTATTCGCTATTCTGGTTTTTCTATACATAAAGTTTGGTTATCGGGACTGTCGTCTTAACTTGCATACTCAGTATGCAAAATATGTATCTTTCTCACTGTAGGTAATGAAAGGGTATTTTCTTCCTTATTTCATTTTCAGCTTAGTAAATATATGATTGGAGGTACGATTTTACTCAATATATTTACTATATACTTCTTTACTTACGGTATATAGGGATATGACCATGTGTACTTTTGAATTTCATTCACACTATAGGAAAATAAATCTTGGACTGTAATATGAATAAATGAGAGGTTTCCAGATTCTTTATTCAGTATCTCTTTCATGTAGTGGTAGTTACATGTCTACATGAACAATTGATACGATATGAAAAAGTCTATATATGTGTGTGTGTGTGTGTGTAATTTATGTGAAAGACATTCATAGACTTGACTCTCTACATAAAGAAGTTATATAACTTATATCTATGCATGTATTTGCATGTCTTAGTAGATATTACAATGACAAAAATGTTTAATTAATTAATGGTTCTATAAAAGTAGATAGGCAGTCCTATTTGAGTATAGATTTAAATATGGCTGAAGTGAAATTAGATATAAGTATGTGAATCTAAATACCCTTCTTCAAATTGATGAAATGACTCTTGGGCCTGTGAGAATTTTCCATAGAAATAACTCATCCATAACACATATATACTCATAGTTGTCTTCCATATAGTTACATAAATCTATCGTGAATTCCTATACTAGTAGAATTTTGTTCTGATTTGGGGTTTTGGTCTATACAGGTTGGAAAATAATACAGAACTTGAATACATTATTCGCATATGAACTTATGTTAGGTCGATACTTCCAGAATTCTAATTTTTTCCGCTTGAGCACTTTATATAAACTAATCCTATCCTTGCCACGATTTATATAATGTACAGTGGTTTTGCTACATAGTTCACTACTTACTCTTTGTTCCTACCACAAATATATTACTCAAGTGTTTTATCAGTCCATTAATTATAATAAAATAACGCTATTCCTATAACAAAAAGCTTGTTGTGATATTGTAGATGTAGTTTTGATGAAAATAATTATTTCCACAAGTAACCTACAACAAATATTTAATTCCTTCTAATACTTATGACTACAAAGAATCAATTAGAACAGAAACAAATACAATCATTTCAATGACACAAATTTGGTAAGGGAATTAGAGAGTACATATATGAACCTGGTTGTTGGAAAACAAAGGGAACAACCATGTTCCTCCTAACCTTAGAACAGGGCAGCCAAATCACTTGCCCGATTCACCCTGTAGCCTGACCATGAATCCATGAGGGAGAACTTGAAACTCCCCTTCCACAATGTTCCTCTAGCTCCAAAGTCCTCCCCTTTCCTCACACTCAATATTCAATGTTCATAACATCAAGTACATAGTATTTTTTTTCCCTCATACTAGGTAGCATCCTGCCTCCTCACATATTCTATTTATCCAAAATATATTTTCCTAGGTCTTTCTTCCATCCCTTGGTAATTTTTGCAGCTTCCTAAATCCCTGATTTTTATGGGATGCCAATGGCCAAATCCCTGATTTTCCATTTATAATAATCAACCTAGAGGTAGTTCCAACATGTTCCCCACTCATAGAGTCATGGTCAACTAAATTTAACATGGTTGTTCCATTTGTCCTCCTGCGATAATTAAAACAATATTGTGTTTACATACAAGTGTCATAGTTAAATAGAATGTTGGGTGAAATCAGGTCTCTACCCAACATTCATAATAATTAATTACAATTTATTAAATTTTAAATTCGAAATTGCCATAAATGGCAAAAATTTTCCAAATTCGAATTTATTAAAAACAGAATAATTTTCTAACAAATTTTGAATTTCATAAATACTTTATTTTTGGGGATGTCACATAGCTGTTTATACATTATTTGAGTTAGCATTCATATTGATTGGTTGTGGAGCATGAGTAAGCTATTGGAGAGCTTGGATGTGTTGTGACTGGCTGGTGGTCACTTTGGACAGTGAGAGATATAAGAGAATGATAGATTGGTTGCATAGGATCTTAGTTGATCTTGAAGAGAAAATCCTAATAGCTCAGAATTTTTTTCTTTAGATGACATAGAGTTCGGGGTTAAGCGACTCGCAAATGGGAAAGCTAAGGACATTGAAGGCTACCAAGCTGAAATTTTAAAAATCAGAGGGCCAATCCTTATCCCTGACATACATAAGCTCTTCAATTTAGTAGTCAAGAAAGGCTTCCCTAAACCCTGGACGCAAAGCCTCATTGTTCCTATTTTTAAAAATGGGGATAAAAACATTCCCTCTAATTATAGGACCATTATGATTAGCCCGATTTTAGCCAA
>WSFP011298319.1:0-45928 GCA_009831015.1 Picea engelmannii | reverse complement strand
GACAATGTGAGTGCTCCACCTTGACCTGTATACTTATATCCACAAGAATCCAACACTCCCAATGAAATCAAATTTGATTTAAGTTTAGGTACATATCTAACATCCGTTAATTCCCTAACAACACCATCAAACATCCTCATTCTAATACTACCAACCCCAACAGTTTTACATGGAATACCATTTCCCATAAACACTACACCCTCATCAACATATTGGTAAGAAATGAACCTATTTCTATGTGAGCACATGTGGTGGGAGGCACCTGAATCTAACTTCCATTCTTCTTGATATTGTAAATTACTGGAAACGAATAAAACTTGATCAGTCATACCTTAATTTGTTACAGCCAAATTTTCTTCCTTTGTAGAGTTTTCCTCAGATTCCTTTCTCTTCCAACAATATTTCTTGAGATGTCCTATTTTTCCACAGTACCAACATTTTGCTTTACCCTTTCCATGTCTTGACTTAGATCGAGAAAAACTTCTCTCATTATGCTCTTTAGTTCGACCTCTGACTAGCATCACCTATGAAGTTGAGGTTTCTTAACTAGATTTTCTCCTCATCTCCTCAGCCAACAAAGCTCCCACAACAGAGTCATAATCTAAAACATCTATTGAGCTAAAGATAATAGAGGTGACTAGATTATCCCAAGACTCAGGCAACAAACACAATAGTGTAATAGCCTTATCTTCATCTTTGAATTTAATTTCCATAATATTCAATTGAACTATAAGGGTATTGAAGGTATTTAAATGGTCAACAACTTTTGCACCTTCTTTCATCCGCAAACTGTACAACTGTCTCTTCACGTAGATTCTGCTCATCAAGGAATTCGTCATATATAGACTTTCCAACTTGCTCCATAAGCCTGATGTTGTATCCTCTCCTACGATATTAAACAAAACATCATCCGCTAGACATAAACGAATGGTACCAAGAGCTTTTGAATCCAGATCTTCCCATTCCTCATTCGTCATGGCTGTTGGTTTCTTTGACTTTCCTGCCAATGCTTTTTGCAACCCTTGTTGCACCAGTAAATCCCGCATCTTGAGCTTCCATTGCTCAAAGTTTCTTTTACCAGTGAACTTTTCAACTTCAAACTTCGAACTCTGCATCTTAGCCATTAGCACAAAATCTCCTAATACCCACTACTTATAAAACCCTTTTAAATGTGGAGGAATAGTAAATAAGGTTAAATGTGGATCCTTAATAAATAAGGTTAAATGATAACCATAAAAAAGGTTTAAAATATTAAAAATTTATATATTCCATAAAACCTTTTTAATTTACTTTATTCCTTAATTTTTTCACTCCATAAAAACCCTTTTAAAACAGATCCACCAACGTGAATTACACTTTTTAATTTAAAAACACTATTTTTTAGTTAATTTCTCGACCTTTACTTTTCCAAAGAACCATACCTTAAATTTTCCAAGAAGAAAATCATGCGGAGGTTTCTTTACCTGCAGAGTTTTAGGGAGCCATCGCAGGTCTCGATACAATTTGAGTGCGACTATCTTGAAGGGTCGTCGCACTGTATCACATGGCTGGACCGTGACAATTTCAGGCTTTCACACACGTGATAAGTTTTTCTAGTATGACGTTGCACCCTTCCAGAGGAGGGACCTGCAACAATGTAGAAATCGACGCACCTCACACAGATGTTGCTGCTCCTTCGAAATTTGTCCCCCTCGACACCTCTCCTCTAACAAGCTCTGATACCACTTATTGGAATTGAAAATGAGGAAAACACAATTCACATATGATAATTAACAATCACACATATAATAAACACATGGATTTCATGTGGTTCACCCAAACGTTGGGCTATGTCCACCAAGCATAGGAATCGATTGTCTTATTATTCATATCATGGAGATTAAAACATGCTTGCAAGTTCTCTCATTCCTCTCACTCTGTCGTATCTGCCTCTACGGGCTTACATGAATTTATATATATTTACACAAGAAACTAATTATTGAATGCAATCCCTATCCATATTCTAACTTAGTCTATTTAGTTGCAACCAACGCAGAATAATAGGATCCAAATCCATCCTTGGAGGAATTCGTTGTCACCAACTCCCAACATGATCTATGTGTCGATACAAACTCATGAATACTCTGTCGCAACCTGGACTGATATGGTGAGATCCATGGTCTTCATTTCCATTGTCTCTAAGTACAAATCTAGCCATATGATTATAGGTGTTGAAGTCGAACATGGTAGAAACCACTTGATTACTAGTCATTAATGAAAACTGTTAACAAGTGCGAGGGAAATCACCATTGATGTCAATGACTCCCAAGTTACTCTAGTACAATCCAATGAATGTGAATGAATGATTTGAAGTCGAACGCTCAATGGAATCTTCCAATCAGGGGTCAGTGATGTGACCCCACTGTTGAAAGTGAGAAAACTTGCCATTGAGGCATGCAGGCTCCAAGGTACTAAATGATTTCTAAGTCTTGTTCCCGGATAATGAGTTGAAGTCGACAGGAAAAGATTTGTCATAGGAGGTCTTAATGTATCCCCCATCAATGACACGAAATATGTAACAGATTTGAAGTAGATTAGAGTATGAAGTGAGTTGGTACTGACTTAGGGAAGGCCTACATGGTAGAAAAATTATAACTATAGATGGCCGAATCGATAGAAGGATTGTTTAGGTTGGACTTCTCTTGAACATATGAACAACATGACAATTGTCTTGGCAACGTTGACTTAAGGAGGACCCAACATATGAACTTGTGGATGTTCAAACGAGAGACAAATGGATTTCCCAACTCAGATACAGTGATGAAGGGGGGTGTCATGTTCAAGAGCGACTTTTACTCCCACTAACATAGATATAGATACACATTTCTTTCCCAATTCCCCCCCACCATTTCTGGCGAGTACCTCTTTATTTTTACGTAAGCTTGAGGAGGATAACATATGCTTGTAATGTAAGCTCATCCTTTGGACGAGTCCCTCATAGTATGTTTAATGAACCCTAAGAAAGAGTGGTTCGATCCCATATGGGCCTTTTGATGTTTGTTTTACGAGTCCAAAGAAAGAAAACTCAGGTGTTTTTCATGTTTAGAGAGTCTAAAAAACACTTAAAGAGAACTCCATAATGCCCTTTTTCGTAAGTTAGTCTAACGAGATAAAAAAAGAGATAATCTACCGCTCATCAGACGTTTTCTTCAAGTAATTTTACGAGCGTGAAAAAAACAAGGCTGCTCAGCTATATTTTCATGTTTAAGGAGCTTGAAAAGAGGTTAAAGGATACTCCGTAGGGTTATTTTTTCATATTACCAATCTGAGTTCGGAAAAAAACGATAAAAGGTTACTCGATTGCATTCTCATGGTTTCACGAGCATGAGAAAGAATTAAGACTGTGATCGAAGTTTTTCCTAAAAAACCCTAAAAACATCTGTACATAAGAAAAACACACAAAACAACAAAAAATGATGGATCCCATTCAAACGTCTCGTCCTTAGATCTTTCAATCTGTAATAGAAAACAATTTGTGAAGTTGGTTAGCCTTTAGGGCATAGGTGAAATATAAAAAATAATTTAATTTTGCAATAAAATATGGTAAAAAGTAATAAAATAGGTGTAAACAACTCATTTACCATTTCATTTTGCAATTTCACCCAAATAGTGCCCAAAACCCTCATTTTCTTCCAAATTTCAAGCGTCGATTCCAGAGCGCTTGGTGGATTATTTCACAAACTGATTCCGTCAAAAAAGGTAATCTCTTGCCCCTTTCTCTTTTCATGGTTTAAAATTTCATTTTTATTGGTTTAATTTTGAGTTTAGGTCGATTGTTTGGAGGTGACTGCGCTTTGAGATCGTTGTAGGCTCACAGTATCGTGAATTGCAATGATCTCAAATCATTGCAGGGGACACAAAGCTAGGGTGTGACGACATCACTCTGCGCAAAAGAAATGCATTGCGACGACTGCAACTCAATTTTTGAAAAGAAAAAATGAGTTAGGAAAACTTCTAAGAATTGATTTTTTACGACTCTAATCATCTTTTGATGTTACTTGGAAGGTTTTCCTCATTCAAAATGCTCGAGTGGAGGGAACGAGAGCATGAGGAAAAATACTACTTTTCCGGGAATGACCCAAGCACAGTGATGGCACTCCGGGAGTGTGGTTTACTCAAATTCTTCGAAATTCAGGGCATGAGAGCCTAACTGAGATTGTTGGAGTATCTACTCCACATGTGGAATGTAAATGAACAAGCCTTTCATGTGGGTGTGCATACACTCATCTTGGAGATATATGATATTTACTTTCTGACAGGGTTATCTCGCTGAGGCTCTCGGGTATCACTCTTGGGAAGCAAGGGTGGAGGAGAACCCATGGATTACTATGTTTCACACTATTGTGTGTCAGGTACAAAAAATTATAGTGGCAAGGTTTCCATTAGGAATGTTCAGGATTTACCATTGAGAACCATGATTTATACTATCACTAGGATGGCAGAGAGTGGGGATCCCCACATGGCTTTGCAGAGCCACTTTCAGTATGCCATAGAGTGTATGGAGTCCCAGGTATTTAACTGGTGTGAGGGTCTCTTGAAGAACATGAAAAAGCACCTGACAAAGTGTCAGAATGGTTGGTTGAAACAATTTGGTTATGGATCCATTTTAGTATCCTTCTTCCTGGAGAGGGTCCCCGTCTTACGTCTACAGGTGGAGTGGGGAATACCCGCTCCACAAGATCCATGGATGAAATGATGGGTGGATTTGATGGCTTGTCATGGTGGCGTGCCTATCCTCAAATATGACGAGGTTTTCTTCCAGTGGCTGAGAAATCAACTAATCATGGTGGAGGACTATGCTAACATCAGGACTAACTTCCCTGGGGATCCTTACTTAGCTCTACCCGAGGGATCACAGTGGGGAGACATAGGTAAGAAGGAAATTTTCATTATATGATGTTTTTTGATATTTTAATTATAAAATGTTTTTTTGTCATTTATTCAAGACTAATCAAGTGCTCTCAATAATGCAGATATCGCGCCTTATCGTCCTCCAGGATCATATCCCTTTCAGAGGCGAGGAGAGAGAGGTGGTGTGGCAGGAGTGGCTACTGTGGATCTTGAGGTGATTGAGTAGAACCTAGAGGGATTAATCATGACCATCCCTGATTCCACGGTGGACGAACTTTCTCGACACTACCAATGCCATACAGTTGGCGTATCAACATCTATTGGTTGACTTCTCCATAGAGTGGCATGGGCAGTTGTTTGTTAAACAAGCAACATACTTGATGCTTTTGTATATGAAGCCACGAGCTTCACTATTTTGATATTTTGGTCTTTGGACAAACACTTTTTGTAACTTTTGTAATATAAAGTTCCTACCGGCTTACTTGTCTTTGTAAAATGTGTGTTTGGGTTTATAAATGTCTCAAATGTATGTCTAACATTTAATTAGCCAATGCATCTGTCAATGTGTTTAGACATCTAGGAATACGATGATACTCAATATAATCAAAATGTCTTTCCAAGAAGTGAATTCTTAAATATACCTGTAACAAAGTAGGACTTCAGATGGAATAAATGTTACTCAATTGCAGTACTACTAACTATGAATCAAGTCGTACAATAAGACGACAGATACCAAATGAAATGGCGTTAGTTAACAACTCGATAAGTGCACTATATTCCACAATATTATTAGTTGCACGACCAAGACAAACACCGTGTATACTGATCAACTCATCGGTAGGTGCATAGATTTCCCATGCAACAGACACTAGGTTTTGAGTACTGCGACTATCACCATCAACAAAGCCAATATAGGGTAGTGAAGACATCGACATCTGGAAACCAAGAACAATGAAAGGTAATCAGCTAAAAGGCAGAACAAAAACGAAAAAGCACACTAGAGTATGATACACTAAAAATACACAACACTAATGCAAAAATATTTTAAGCACAATACTTCTTCAAGTAAATCCCATTTATGAGTTCACTCAAAGGAATTCCATCATAATATACTAGATCATAAGCCCCTTTCTCCAACACCCATTTCAAAATATAAGGGCCACACCACATGGGCTCGAATTCACCGGCCCCTAATAAGTCCTGATCTTGTTCCTAAATAAGAACCAAATCACCCTAAAAAAAACCACATGGTTTGACATGCTTGTCATATTGAGCTTTGACACGCTTCTTCTGAGTTTCAATGACTAAGGTGGCATCACAACGAGTCTCGTCTAATTGCATCAAATACAAGAGACGTTCCTCTTCAGCTGAGGTGTTGGGGAGAATTTCGAAAACTAGTTTCAAAGATGGGATTTCACATTCAATCGATGGAATAACTTTGATACCATATACTAATTGGAAAGGTGTGAACCCTGTGGCAGATTTAACGAATGTCCGATATGCCCATAATGCTGAGAAGAGCATCGAGTGCCAACTTTACTTGTGAATTCCTACCATCTGTCGAAGCATAGTACTGAGAATTTTGTTGATTGCTTCAACCTGGCCATTGGCATGTGGATAGGAAGGTGTTGAGTTTTCATGTCGAAGACCCAACTTCTCGGTAAGTTAAGACATCATGAAATTGCGAAAATGACTACCATAGTCGGTGATGATGGCTTGAGGGACATCAAACCTAGTAACGATATGATTGAATATGAACAACGTTGTAGTTTTTTCGGTATTATCAAATGTAGGCATCGCCTTGACCCATTTAGTGAAATAAGCCCCAGCTAGGATGATGTATCCATGCCCCTCGGTCGAGTGAGGGTTACATGTCATGAAGTCAATGCCCCATTTAGCGAATGGACCAATGGAAACTACAGGGTAAAGAGGAGCATGATGATATCAGATCTTATTGCTATACATTTGAAAAGCATGGCATTTCTGAATGACAAAAATACAATTCTTAAACAATGAAGGGCAGAAGTAACCAGCTCGCAAGATCTTTTGGGCAGTGGCATACCCAGACATATAACTGCCATATTCTCTAGAATGACAATCATTCAAAGATTTCTCAGCTTCATCATAGGTTAGACAATGTCAAAATATGGAATCAATACCACGACGGTAAAGGGTATCACCAAGAATAATATATTGATGGGCTTGATACCGAATGCAATGACGATCTGCACTAGAAATATCAGGCTAGAAAGTTTGGGTTTGGAGATAAATGATAATGTATCCATACCATATGTTGTCAGAACTGATCAGAAAGAGAGACTCATCAGGAAAGGAATCTTCTGCCACAGTTTCTGTCTCAGTAGAGTAAAGGTCATATATCAACTCGACAAAAACCAAAGATTTCCTTGACTTGGCTCGCTCAAACTCCAAATCAAACACTTGGAGAATAACTATCCATTTGGAGTATTCCCCCCCCAACAATTGTCGAGTAAGGATGTGTTGCATGGTGTTTCAATTGGAAATGACTGTGGTTTTATGAAATAATATGTAATGATGAAAATGTTTCACAACTTGAATAGTTGCCAAGGCAAGTTTCTCCACATGCATATATGACACAACCCTCCCAACCCATAGGTTGGAAGTCCACGCACATAGGATCGTTCTTCTTCCACTGGCCTGAAGAGCTCTCGACATTTGGCTCTTCTATTTCCCCTTCGGGAAAGTCTGCACCCACAACAAACCTCGACGAATCTCCCTTCACACTTCGGGAGATCTGACTTCGCGATTTCACGAGTCTTGTGGTCAAGCGGATGTGCCTTCAGACGTCCGAACACCGATATGTCGAGCTCCGAAAAGAATGCTAGAACTTTAATGTTTCGCCTCCCCAAACAGTAATCGACGGTTCCGGATCTTCCCTTTGATCCGACGGTCAACGCGACTTCGCAACTTCTCCACCCAAATCTTCAACTCTTCACCTTCCGAGACCCGAACTTCCGATGTGCCTAAGCACTTGTCGCAACTCGCCACTCGCGAGTTCGTGAGTCGAACCTCTCAACTCTTGTTTCCAAATCTCGCGATACCCGAAATGCCGATACGGTCATGCTTCTTCTCTTGTCAGCGCCCTCCATGTGTGACCACCGGCTAGACTTAACTCTAGCACATTTCGCTTCTCGCTGCTTCATGAGTTTCGATGTCGAACTCCCGATTCTTGTCTCGCGAATCTCCGAGACACAAGAGGTCAACAGGGTATTGACTTCTTTCAACAGACGACACACGTCCACCCATCTCTTCCACGGGCCCACCTCAGACTTCGCAATTTTGCGGATCCAAGCGTCGGAGCTTCAGTCCTTCACTCCACGAATTCCCGAAATGAACTTTCATGAGTAGATCCAACGGTTCTCGTTGGCATGAATCTACGACCCTCTCTCTCCTGAGCTTCCGCTTGCAGAAAATGACCACTGTAACCTCCTTGCTCCATCGCGAGATCTGATGGCTCGCGGGACTTCGAGAATTCTCCACAGAGAATTCTGATTGTCCGTTCTCCCTCCAAGAACTTCTACACTTATAACCAAAGTGTTTTTCCACAGAACTTAACCGCCTGTGACACAAACTTGCGATGCCTCCTTTTCAACGCCTCAAATCACCAACCTTCTGTGCTTTTCTTCGACAAATGAGAAGATTCTATCCCTCCTGAGCTTTCTCCAACTCCGAGTCTTAAAGAAGACTCCAACACGCACTCCTTGTAGCGAATCCTTCAATTACTTCAAAGAATTGAAGTCCTTCGACTCTGCGCACTCCCTGCAGCAGTAGTCTTTCAACAATTTCTCAGATTCACAAACCCTAAGACTTTACTCGGCTTGCGCACGCCTTGCACGGCTCCTGTGTTCAACTTGCACTTCTGTGAGAATGAAAACAACGTTAACCCTCCTGAGATTTCAGAGATAAACCTTTGAACTCTTTGTCAACGCACTCCTTGTGGACAATTCGACTGCACTCCTTGCAGGAACTCTTGCTCAGATAGAGAAACAATTGAAACTCATTTCCCTTTCTCTCTCATACTTCAAACACAAAGCATGAAATCATATACACAACATATAAAGAAAATGTATAACAGAAAGCAAACATCCATGAGCATAATATTCAACATGCATACACAAAGAACAAATATGACACCATGAATTTGAATCGAAGCTCTTTCTATTAATTCAAATCTCTGTACATGGGTGTTTTCAAATTCAGTTCTCTGCTCTCTTCTCTATGCTCTATGCTCATAATAATCTCACAACTATACAATGAGGGTGTCTATATCCCGTTTCCCTCTTGCGCTCTAAACTGTCTAATCTAAGCATTAAATTCTATCTACCTACATTCATTACACATAAATGCCTCCTATCTACTATGGACGAGAGCAGATCACTCAAGGTCCTTTTACAATGCTCCTCCATAAATGTAAGTATGCCTCTATTAACTATCACATTAATTATATGGCGCTTTCAAACTTCAAAATATTTCAACAAGAAATGTGCTGGTGCTTGTCCAACTGTCCTCCACATCCACTCACGCTTGCTACCTGCTGGCGATGCTCCTGCATCATACTCCCTTGCTTGAAAATTTTCATGGGCTCCCGTCCATGAGCTCTCGCACGGTCTGTCCATGCTTCTGTATTTCGGCTTCATTCTCCCAGCTGGCATCTTCAACTGGATGCCCCTTCCACTTGACCAAGTATTCAAAGTATTGCTTTCGCCTGGTCCTCTTACCAACTCTTTTGTCCAGTATGCGCTCCATCTGCGACTTTTCTGCAACTGGCATTTGTTTTGTCCACTGAACCTCTGGCTGCTCATTTCCTTCTTCTGCTTCCTCAACTTTATAAGGGTACAAATCTGAGATATTGAATATCAGAGAGATTCTGACCCCCTCGAGTAATTCAATCTTATATGCATTCGCCCCAAATTTCTTCAAGACCTTACATGGTCTGATTTTCTTCATCTTCAGTTTATTATATGTTCCACTCGGGAACATTTCCTTTCTCAAATGTGCAAGGATCAAATCACCAACTTCGAATTGAAGTTGTCTCTTGTGTTGATCTGCTCTCCGCTTATATTCTTGGTTCGAATGTTTTAATCGCTCCTTCACCTAGCTGTGAAGTTCCTTTATCGCCTCTGCAAAATCTTCTGCACTAGCACTCCTAGTCACAATCTGTTTTGAATCCCTCAGCTCAGAAATTCCTCTTGGCTGCATGCCATAAACAATCTGAAATGGACTCTATCCCATGCTTCTGTTGATTGAATCGTTGTAAGCAAACTCCGCCTGTGGTAATATGTTGTCCCACTGGCTATGGTGTTCTGTCACCAAACTCCTCAACAAGTCTCCCAAACTTCTGTTCACGACTTCCGTCTGTCCATCCATTTGAGGATGATAAGCTGAACTAAATGACAAGTTTGTCCCCAACTTCTTCCACAAGGTTCTCCAGAAGTGTCCTATGAACTTAGTGTCTCGATCCGAAATTATGCTTCTTGGCAAGCCGTGAAGTCGAATGAATTCTTTGAAAAACAGGTTCGCAATGTGAGTTGCATCACTGGTTTTCTGACATGGAATGAAATGTGCCATTTTGGAAAATCTATCCACTATCACAAAGATTGAGTCAAACCCTCTTTGTGTTCTTGGCAACCCCAATATGAAGTCCATGCTAACTGCATCTCACGACCTCTCAGGTATGGGTAATGGTTGATAAAAACCTGCATTCTGCCTCTTTCCTTTTGAATGTTGACAAATTCTACATCTGTCCACAAATATTTTGATGTCTGCTCGCATTCCTGGCCAAAAATATGACTCATTCAACTTTGCGAACGTCTTTTCATGACCGAAATGTCTGGCCAATCCTCCACTATGTTTCTCTTTGAGAAAATTCTCCCTCATGGAGCATTTTGGAATACAAAGCTAATTACCTTTAAACAATAATCCTTCCTGGATCATGTATTCTGCCCATTGGCTTCTATCCCTGAGAATTGGATTCTCAGCTGCTTCATACGCCTCTTTAAGATCTGGATCATCTCTGTACATGTCCCTGAGATCATCAAAACCCAATGTTTTGACTCTGAACTCCTGCAATAGCAAACACTTCTTGCTCAAAGCATCAACAACTTTGTTAGTAGTACCAGAAATATGTTTAATCACAAAAGTGAAATTTTGCATATACTCAACCAATTTTACATATCTTTGGTTCAACTTCTCTTGTTGAGTCACAAATTGCAATGCATGATTATCACTGTATAAGACAAACTCTTTAGGAATTAAGTAATGTCTCCATTTCTTCAATGCCTGTATAATAGCATAGAACTCCTTGTCATACGTGGAGTATTTTACTTTCGCTTCATTCAACTTCTCGCTGAAGTATGCTATCGGCCTGTCTTCTTGACTCAAAACTTCCCCTATTGCAAATCCACTTGCATTGCATTTCACTTGAAATGTCTTTTGGAAATCAGGCAACACCAGAATTGGTTGTTCCGTGATTTTCCTCTTCAACAGATGAAAACTCTTCTCAGCCTCTTCTGTCCAGTGAAAAGACTTGTGTCTCTTCTTCACTGTGTCCATCATCGGTGCACTAATTCCACTGAAATTCCCGTTGAAATTTCGGTAGAAACTAGCCAATCCATGAAAACTTCTCACCTCAAAGATATTCTTTGGTGACGACCAATTTTTGATTACCTCCACCTTATCCAGATCCATCCTCAACTTATCTGCAGAAATAACAAAACCCAAATAAATGAGCTCCGTCTTCATGAATGAGGATTTCTTCATATTTATCAACAGCTTCTCTTGCTGTAACCTCTGTATCACTATTGTCAAATGTTTCAGATGTTCTGCCTTTGTTTTACTGAAAATCAGTATGTCATCAAGATACACAATGACAAATTTTTCGATGAAATCCTTCAAGACTTCATTCATCAATCTCATGAAAGTACTTGGCGCATTTTTTAAGCCAAACGGCATGACAAGCCATTTGTATAACCCTTCATTGGTTTTGAACGCTGTCTTCCATTCATCTCCTTCCCTCATGCGGATATGATGATAACCACTCTTCAAATCAATCTTCGAAAAAAATTTGGCCCCACTCAGGCAATCCATCAGATCATCCATCCTTGGCAATGGAAATCTGTACCTGATGGTTATCTTGTTAATTGGTCTCGAGTCAATACACATCTTCCAGCCTCCGTCTTTCTTTGGACTCAGTATTGTTGGAACAACACATGGAATCAAGCTTTCTCTGACCAAACCTTTGTCCAACAAATCCTGAACTTGCCTTTTGACCTCTTCATTCTCCTGCGACGTCAATCTATATGCTGCTTTGTTTGGAAAACTAGCTCCTGGTATGAGATCAATTTGATGACTTATACTTCTAATCGGTGGCAACGAACGAGGTAGTTCATCCACTACTATGTCAGTGAACTCTTCCAGCAGTTCCTGAACCTCTTCTGGTAAATCATCTACCCTTGTGCTGGTTAAAACAATCTTTGGCTTCCTGACCACAATGAATTGCGGTTCCTCCTTCTTCTTAATCTCTGTAAGAAGTTCCTTCCCACTCATGAGAAGTACAGTGTTACTTACTTCAGGATTCACCTCTTTATCCTTAATCGACAACAACATGTGAGTTCTCCCATTTTTCTCTAGGGTGTATGTGTTCATTCTCTCGTCATGAATCACATTCCTGTCATATTGCCACGATCTACCCAACAATAGATGACAAACATCCATAGGAATAACATCACAGAGTATTTCATCTTTATACCCTCCTATTTTAAACTCAACTAAACATTGCTTAGTGACATTTACCTGATGTCCTTTTTGCAACCACAAAAATCTGTATGGGCTTGGATGATCAATCGTCTCCAACTCCAATTTTTCTACCATCTCTGTAGAAACGAGATTATCCATGCTACCACTGTCTACAATAACTTTACATTTCCAGTCTTTGGCTTTGCACGCAGTCTGAAAAAGTCTGTTCCTTTGGACTGAACTCTCCACCTCTTTCTCTGGTGTCAAAAGAGATTTTCACATCATCAACGATCTTCCGCCTTCAACATCCTCTGCCTCAACATTTCGCCTCTGTGCTTCGGCGATGTGAGTCTCTCCTTCCTCTTTCTTCTTGTCTGGACATTCATAAGACTTGTCTCTAACCTTTCTGCACGTGAAGCATGTTATCACTCCACCTCTTCCTCTTCCTCTACCTCTAGTACGAGGAAAAATGTTGTTATCAACATACTCTCCTCTCTGATCCGCATAACGCCTTCTCTGTCCAGCATATTGCCCTTTCTGTGAGCTTCCACCTCTCTCAATCTGAGGTTTCTTCCATTCTTCCTTAGGCTTATGATTTCTATCTTGGACGACTGATTTTCCCTTGGCTTGACTTTTGCCTCGACCTCTTTGACCTTGCTTTCGGCTCAACTTCTCTTTCACCTTTAGAGCCATTTGATAAGCATCTTTCACCGTTCGGATGGTCATCATGCTCATCTCATCCTGAATTTCGTATCTCAGGCCATTCATATACCTGGAAACCTTTTCATCATTACTTTCACGATGACCTGCTCTGATGTTCAGCCTATAGAACTCTTCAGTGTACTCCTTCACTGTCATCAACTTCTGTCTCAAGTTCTGCATCCTTCGAAATAGAGTAATTTGATAATCCCTGGGAATGAATTTCGCTTTCATCTTTGCAATCATCTTATCCCAACTCTTGATTTTCTGCTTACCTTGGCAGTGTCTATCAGCTTGCAGTTCATCCCACCACAATGTTGCATGTCCTTTAAGTCTCGTGACAACATGTTTGACCTTCTTGTCTTCTTCGACATCTTCATAGTCAAAATATGTGTCCAGAGCTCTAATCCAATCTAGAAGCTCTTTAGCATCCAAGTTTCCCTCATAAACTGGAATGTCCATTTTGGCTCTTGCACCCATTCTTGCAACAGCTCTAAGAAAGCGTTCATTTGCTGCATCTTCTGTTGTGACTTCTTCTTCTCCATGTCCAGCTTCATCTTCGCTTTCGGACTCACTGACATCTCCAATACCAGCTGTGCGCCTCTGTTTTATTTCCATGTCCACGAATCTGGCGCGTAGGTCATGTATATCTCTTTCCACGGCTGGATTCGACACTTGTCAACCTATTTCTCTTTACACCTCTCTATCCTTTAGTGGATAAGGTGTTTGTCTGTCCCTTATCCTCGGCGGCATGGATAAAATTCCTTCTCGCTTTTCCTGCCTGAAATATACAAACAAGAATTAGGCTCTGATACCACACTTGATGCATCCCTCCCAACCCGCAGGTCGGAAGTCCACGCACACATGATCATTCTTCTTCCACTGGCTCGAAGAGCTGTCAACAATTGGCTCTTCTATTTCCCCTTCAGGAAAGTCTGCACCCACAACAAACCTCGACGAATCTCCCTTCACACTTCAGGAGATCTGACTTCGCGATTTCGCGAGTCTTGTGGTCAAGTGGCTGTGCCTTTAGACCTCCGAAAACCGATATGTCGAGCTCCAAAAAGAATGCTGGAACTTTAATGTTCTGCCTCCCCAAACAATAATCGACGGTTTTGGATCTTCCCTTTGATTCGACGGTCAGTGCGACTTCGCAACTTCTCCACCCAAATCTTCAACTCTTCACAATCCGAGACCCGAAATTCCGATGTGCCTAAGCACTTGTCGCAACTCGCCACTCACGAGTTCATGAGTCGAACCTCTCAACTCTTGTTTCCAAATCTCACGATACCCGAAATGCCGATACGGTCACGCTCCTTCTCTTGTCAGTGTCCTCCACGCGTGACCACCGGCTAGGCTTAACTCTAGCACTTTTCGCTTCTCGCTGCTTTGTGATTTTCAATATCGAACTCCTGGCTCTTTTCTCACGAATCTATGAGACACGAGAGGTCAATGGGGTATTGACTTCTTTCAACAGACGACACGCGTCCATCGGTCTCTTCCACGGGCCCACCTCGGACTTTGCAATTTCGCAGATCCAAGCGTTGGAGCTTCGGTCCTTCGCTCCATGAATTCCCGAAATGAAATTTCACGAGTAGATCCAATGGTTCTCGTTGGCATGAATCTATGGCCCTCTCTCTCTTGAGCTTCCGCTTGCAGAAAACGACCACCATAACCTCCTTACTCCCTCGCGAGATCTGACGGCTCGCGGGACTTCGAGAATTCTCCATGGATAATTCCGACTGTCCGTTCTCCCTTCAAGAACTTCTTCACTCGTAACCAAAATGTTTTGCCACAGAACTTAACCACCTGCGATAAAAACTTGTGACGCCTCCTTTTCAACGCCTCAAGGCACCAAACTTTTGTGCTTTTCTTCGACAACTGTGAAGATTCTATCCCTCCTGAGCTTTCTCCAACTCCGAGTCTTAAAGAAGACTCCCGCACACACTCCTTGCGGTGAATCCTTCAATTACTTCAAAGAATTGAAGCCTTCAACTCTGCACACTCCTTGCAGCAGTAGTCTCTCAACAATTTCTTAGATTCACAAACCTTAAGACTTTACTCAGCCTACGCATGCCTTGCACGACTCTTGTGTTCAACTTGCACTTCTGTGAGAATGAGAACAACGTTAACCCTCCTGAGCTTTCGGAGATAAAACTCTGAACTCTTTGTCAACACACTCCTTGCGGACAATTCGACTGCACTCCTTGCAGGAACTCTTGCTCAGATAGAGAAACAATTGAAACTCATTTCCCTTTCTCTCTCAGACTTCAAACACAAAGCATGAAATCATATACACAACATATAAAGAAAATGTATAACAGAAAGCAAACATCCATGAGCATAATATTCAACATGCATACACAGAGAACCAATACGACACCATGAATTTGAATCGAAGCTCTTTCTATTAATTCAAATCTCTGTACATGGCTATTTTCAAATTCAGTTCCCTGCTCTCTTCTCTATTCTCTATGCTCATAATAATCTTACAACTATACAATGAGGGTGTCTGTATCCCGTTTCCCTCTTGCGCTCTAAACTGTCTAATCTAAGCATTAAATTCTATCTACCTACATTCATTACACATAAATGCATCCTATCTACTATGGACGAGAGCGGATCGCTCAAGGTCCTTTTACAATGCTCCTCCATAAATGTAAGTATGCCTCTATTAACTATCCCATTAATTATATGGCGCTTTCAAACTTCAAAATATTTCAACAAGAAATGTTCTGGCACTTGTCCAGCTGTCCTCCACATCCACGCGCGCTTGCTACCTGCTGGCGATGCTCCTGCATCAATATATTTGGTTTCGGTGGTCGTGAGACTCCGACTCAAATATTAGATAACATGTTCATCATGTGAGTCATCCTCTTGGACTAGAACCATACCGATGGTAGAGTCTGAGGCAACTAAGTATAAGAAATAATCTCGACTATAATCAGGTGGAAATAAAAGTGGTGTACAGGTTAAGGCTAGTTTCAAATCTTCAAAGGCTTTGTTGGCAGTGTCGTCCCATACAAAATCGTGACTCTTTTTAAGAAGTCGAGTAAAACCTTTTGTTAATTCAACATAATTGGGGATGAATCAACGTAAAAAGTTTTCCTTCCCTTGCAAACTTTGGAGTTGGCATAGTGTAGAAGGAGGAGGCAAATTGAGAATAACTTCAACCTTCAGAGGGTCCACCCTAATCCCATGTGTAGATATGATAAAACCAATAAGTCATCCAAACTCCACACAAAATACACATTTATGTGGATTCAATTGGATGCGATAATAGCAACAACGTAGGAAAATGAATCGTAAATGTGTCGGGTGATCTTGAGGACGCATGGAATGCGTCGGTAAATCATCAAGGTAAGGTTATACAATGTGCTTAATATCATGAAAAGTGTAAGACATAGCGTGTTGAAAATTCACGCCAACATTCTTGAGATCGAAAGGTAGTTTTCGGTATGCGAAGGTTCCCCAAGGGCAAATAAAAGCAGTCTTATGTTGATACGTAGGTAAAATATTGATTTGATTATAGCCGGAGAAACCATCCATCAAGGAGAAGATTTCACTCCTGGAACAACGTCAACGATCTGGTCAACTAAAGGGGTTGGATAATTTTCTTTGGGACAAGCTTTGTTAATATCCCTATAATATACACAAACATGGATTGTGCCTTGTTTATTCGTAACTGGAACAAGATTGGACACCCAATCAGTCAAAGCCACAAGATAGACAAAACCGACTTTACGAAGTTTTTCAACTTCGAGTTTAATAGCAACAAAATTGCGTGTATGTACTGGGCGAAGTCTCTGTCGAATAGGTTTAGTGTCCGGGTAAGTCTTTATATCATGTACAACAATATCTAGATCAATGCCAGACATATCTTCGTAACTCCATGAAAAAAAATCACATAATTCTTGGAAAAGAGCTTTGTAAATTCATATCTCATCAGCAGAACATGAGGCACCGATGTGAACATTTTCCACGACTCTGGGTTTAATTGAAATATCTAGAGGGATGGTAGGTGAAATGTTACTCAAGTTCTTTTCATACAAAACATCGTGTATTGGTTCAGGAATAGAGGAAATAGTAACAACAGTAGACAGATTCAAAATCTGTTGGTAACTCTCTATGGTCTCAGGTTCGAGGAAGAGGATAGAACGATGATGCCCATCATCCCATGGGGTATCTACCATAGACAAAATTGTCATGATCATTTCATCGGTCTGAAAAACCACGTGAAATGGATCTGAAGACGTGTCTAAGAGAGAATGAGAAGAAGGAGTTGTCGATTGAATAGCTTGATAAACCAATTCTACCGGACTTAAAGGCATTTTGTCACTGTAATGAAGACAGTCGTCCGAGCTAGGTACTATACAAGGGTCATAAGACTAAGGTAGTTCACCAACAGTGGTTGATATCATGTTAATCGAAGCAACAAAAGGAGGAGGAATATCAAGTGGTGGAATGGGGAATGTACCCATTAACGATGAATCCTTTAGAAGACCCACACCGACATTATCATAACCAGGAGGTGTTTTTGCAATGAAAGGTATGTTACTAGTACGTGAATTGAAATTAAAGAAGGCAAGTTGATCAACAATAACAACTTTTCCTTGGTGTGGGAAATGTAGCACACAGAAAATAGTAGAAACAACTGCACGCATGGAATCAATCCAACTACGACCAAGTAGGAGGTTGTAATTGAGAGGTGCATCAAAGACCTCAACCTCAACAATAACCACTTTTCCTTCTAAGATAATAGACAACGAAGGAAGAACACCATAAGTTTTAAACCCTGTACCATTAAAATATCTTAGAGTATTGTGTGACTCGGTAAGGGAAAGAGAGCCAATGGATTTCCAACAAGTGATGGACATGACGCAAGTCGAAGCTCCTTCATCAATAATGGTTAGACAAATATTCTTATTTTCTACAACAACTTATATTTGAAATTCTAATTGAGGAGGAAGCCTTGGAATATGATCTTCTAAGTCAAATATTATCAAGTTCATATCGGTAGGATCAATTCCACCAATAGCCTTTAACAACGCCTTCCGTTGCGTAGGACAACTTTGAAGGACTTCGAGAGTTGACATCGCAGAAGGTTCCTGTGCAAGGTCTTCTACAATATTATAGTTTTGAGCAGCACACGCATGAGGATTAAACGACAACTTACAAACAACGCCCTTAGGAGGAGGACGAATAACTGTATCTAGACTCGGTCGTTTGAGATGAAGAGGACCGTTAGGAGGTGAAGTTGATGGAGGAGGTTGAATCAACGGAGGTGGTGAATCATCAACTTTCTCTTTCGAGGGAGAATAAACTTTGGCTCGAGTAGCGACTGCAAATTTGTTCTTCTTGGAGTCACCGATACACATAATTACATAAGATGTGGTAGAGGGAGAAGGTTGGTCATGAATGACCAATTGGGCCTGCTGTTGAGAAGGAAACGCTTGTGACAAAACGATGAGTGTAGGAGGTGTCTCGGTCCCTTGCAGGAACTTAGTAACCTCAGCACGTCACAAACAATCTTTCGTATAATGATCCTCACCACAAATAAGGTAGGGATACTGAGGTTTGCGCTTGTCTTTGTCATCAACATGATGAGTCTTGGGTTTATCGAATTGTTGATTATTATTTTTTTCCTCTTTATTCTTACCCTTCCATTTATTTTTATTTTGATTTTTACTGGTAGGTGTAGATTGAACTGAATTAACCTCAAAGGTTTTATTGGGAGAAGGATTCAGAGGAGGAGTATTTTGTACATTAGAAGTAGCAGACTTGGGATTGGAATGACTAGCTTATTCAGACCGAGTCTCAATGTGAAAAGTGCCAATCACGCCATCAACAACATGAGAAGCTATTGGAGGTGTTGGGGTTGGATTTGTAGAAGGGAGAGGAGCATCAGGGATCAAATCATATAGTGTGCATGTTTGTGAATAAATGAGATCCAAGTATTGAGCATGACTGATCGCCTGCTCTTCAGTGATGACACCACCCATGGCGACATCTCGGGCTATAGGACCAATGAGTGACTTGGTAAACCACTCGGCCAATAGTTCATCAGGAAGGGGAACTTTGATTAAGCGTCTTCTCCTCCTCCACTCGTGAATATGATCGGAAATGTGAGTAGAAGAGGATTGTTTAAATGAACTCAAAATTTCAGTTCCTATCTCGCATCGTATTGGTAACTGGTAATGTGTTAAGAAATCCATAGCTAAGGTGTTGAAGTCGTTGAAGAATCCTTGTGGAAATTCAATATACAATTTGGCTTCTGAACCCGTCAAACTTAGGAATGTATGATGGTAACTTGGTAGGTATATCCAACCAATAAGGAGAATGCAAGATAGGATCATTCAAAATCCTAGATAAATCTGGTAAATCCAAAGTATCAAGAAACGACAACTGTCTGTTCACTTGAGGAAACTGGTAATTTTGAGGAGGTAATCCCATAGGTATACTAGTAGGACCATAAGCAGTCTGTAGATTGTTAGAGAGTCTTGTCAAATTCTGTGGTGGAGGGTTTTGAGTCAAATAGCCAACATGATTTGGTTGATTGGGTATGCTTCCTTGGAGAGGAGCATTAGACTAAAAATCTTAACCCCAGGTAGGATTCATAGAACCTCGATATGGTTGCCCAAAATTAGGGAGTACAAAAGAATTAACTTGAGGATCCCCCCCCCCAGGCTATTGTTGATTGCCTTGGAAAGGAAAATTCAAAGGTTGAGATTGTAATCCAGGGGTATATTGCCCGTACACTGGGTTATGACCCCCAACTTGAGGTTTCCCCCCAACTTGAGATGGTCCCCCAACTTGAGGTTGACCTCCAGCAAGAATTTGAAAACTAGAAGCGACAGAATGACTTGTGCCTCCAAATTGATTGGAGCTACTTGGGTCAGGACGATTAGATCCTCTAGGTGAAGGTGGAGGAGGAATGCTAGGCCTTGTGGAGAGAATTTGGGTAGGTGTAGGAACAAAAATACTAGCAACATTATACCCAGGAGGAACAAAAATATTAGGCCCTCCGGATGGATTATGGGCAAGATTAGCAATAGAAGTATTCAGAGCATGATACCTATGTGTAAGTGACGGATTTGATATAAGCAGAAGTGGTGTTCCAATTGGAGCTTGAGTGATTACCGCACTTTAGACAGAAACAAGCGTAGCTTGTTGGACCATGGTAGAGCTAGCGAGTTGGAGAGGAAGAATTGTATGAGAACCAACCAACAATTGGTTTGAAACTGTGACAACATTATTGGTCGTGCTAGTAAAATTATCCAAGGGTATTGTATAAGAAGTGGAAGTCACATGCCTATGTGATTCCATAGTTTTATTAGAGCTCCTTTAGCATAGATTACTCATTCCTAGTTTTTCAAAAATATCTTGTCCCGAAGAGGTCCTCCAAAGAGAACAGATAGGGGCATAAGAATTAGGATTAAAAATTCCAGCAATATGAACCCGAGTTCTAAATGACTCACTCTGAAAGAGTGAATCGTCTACACCAGACTCCGTGTGAGGTCCAATAGGTGTTCTAGTACAATCTTCAAAAACAATGTCTCCCGATGAATTTATCCAGAGAAAAAGTGGATCTTATACAACACTCAATAACAGATTTACAGGAAGTATTGATTCCTCCAATGGAGTAGAACTTCCAATCTCAGAGGCTACGTCATTATTGATTTCTCCTTCAGGAGAACCCTCTAGTGATTTAGGAAGCAAATTTGTGTATTCTTTCAGATCTTCTGGAGGTAACCCTTGCATCCTACGTGAACGACGAGGGCCGATGTTGGCCGCACTAAATAAATAATGAAATAAATCTATGGCCAACTAGAGAAACAAACAACACTCACTAATATAATCTAGTTATCAAACACAAAAACAAACCTTCTTATTTCGAAGTCACTAGTTGGTGATGAAATCCAACATCATGAAATCAAGACAAGAAGGGGCTAGGATAAAGCAGGTGGAAAAGTTACGTTGACAACCTGCTTAACAGACTTACACCCTGGTGCAAGCTCCCATAGATAATCATGTGTATACCCTCCAAGGAGCTCAAGTAAGTTTGGCCAACATCGATTTCAGGTACCGTGAAGACTTGCCCCTCCACAGTCACCTCATGTAAAGACTCTAAAGAGATAGGCCACTAAGGTTACCAATTACGACAATGATGCCTGGGGAAGCAGTCGATAGTCCGATCCATGCGCAAGGGCAGGGTATCTAAGCCCGAAATCAACTTGAGAAGGTCCCCACATGATTTTCTTCTCAAGTGACCCCCAATAATATGCACACTCTCTACACTAATACCAACAAAACAGGGTGAGTAACTCTATCGACCCTAATGCGACCTTGTGATTGACCCTTGTGTTATAAGGGCTTCCCAAGACAAAATGTAGCAAGTGGATTTGAACTTTCCCTATCACAAGATGCTATTGTGTGTTTTGATTCTTTAGAGCGTGTGCCTTACAAGCTATTCCAAAGCACTATCCTAGCTAATGTTGGTGTATAACAATTCTAGAAAATAAAAGTTGCTAATAGATTTTTTAAAATTACGCTGTATTTTAAAGGCTGTTGCTTACTCAAAAGGGAAACATAAATGAAACTGATGATGTATTTGACCTTGACCCAATAAAATGCAAGAAGAGATCATATGAAATCGTTTAATTCGATGAACTATAATTACAATAGGGAGAAGGTTTTATATTTTTAGAATACAAAAGCTACAAAGCCCAATTTCTCAATCTTTGAATGATATGGATTCCAAACAATAAAAAACTACTGAATTTTCAAATTTTTCTCTTTTTGACAAATATTTGAATGCAAAATTTTTCTTACAAAGACTACTAAAAAGAAGAATAAACTTCAGTCTCTGTTTTCAAATCAAAACAGAGACATAATTCAAAAAATAAATAATGGTCTAAGAAGACTAATGCACTCTCAACACTATTTCCCAAATCAAACTCACAATGCAAGAAAAAAATGAAAAGATAAGAAAACTTTTTGTCAAATGCAAACGAAAATTGTTTCTTAATCAACAACAATCCAAAACTTAAAATGAATCTAAAACTCAAAAGAAATCAAGAACGACTTATCAAACAAGCACCCGGGAGCAAAGCCTTGAGATTATACCCTTATGATAAGAAGTAAAAGATGAAATTTACAAAGCTTATGAAGAAGACTCTCAATCCTTGAAAATCAATCAAATCCAGGCTTAAAAGATGTAAACTAATCATTCACCAAAGCTAAAAGTTCATCCCAAGCAATAACGACAAATCTAGGCAAAGAAAAGAAAATTTGACTGTCACTCCAACAATTCCTACAAGAATCGTCGCAAGCTGCAGAAGGGTACAATGCGATGATGTAGGATCGTCGCAGGCTGCAGAAGGGTACAATGCGATGATGTAGGATCGTTGTAGGATGTAAGTAAGGCACAATGCGACATCGTCGCCCTGGCCTACACAAGCAGAGTGCGACGATGAAGAATCGTCGCAGGCTAAAAATATAATACAATGTGACGAACCCTGAATATAAAGAAAATTTGGAAGAATGACAAAATTTCTCAATGAACCTTCAGATCTAGGGATTCAAGATGGATCACCCACAGAATCAGAGAATGAAATTGACCAAAAGAAGGCAGGCTAAAAGAAAATAAGAAGCAAAAAACCAAAATAAGTCGTATCCCCAGTATGGTCGCCAATTTTGTTATTGGACAAATCGGTAAGTGCGGACACAAAATAATCTCCCTAACTTCCAAAGGAAGCTAGAACAAAACAAGACAGATTACAAACTTCACCTTAGACTTCATTGTCATATAAACTAGTTCAGAGAGGGACAAGTGACATACCTTTTAAATGATGCTTGATCCTCGCTAGTGTCATCCTTGTCGCTCCATATTTGGATTCAAAGGATGGTGAACTTGTTTAAGAAGCACAAACCAACAAAGAGAGAGAACAAGGATATACATATTCCAATGAATTCTATGTATAAGATCAATGAGTTATACAATAAAAGTCAAGACACTTTTATAGGGAAGAAATGTATTGTTGCATTATATTAAAATGGAAGTGGAGAATACAACCCATGCCTTGATGTTGCAAGGTACCTTCCAATGGCCCTTTGATCCAACACACACACCTTTGCTCTAATTCCTTTGATGAAGAAGATCCACAATATGACTTCGAGAGCTAAAGCAAATCTATCTCAAGTATATATGTAGCAAAACTCTTCATGTATAAGCAAGCATTTGAAAACCTTAACATTTTCCAGAAGAGATCCCTCTTTATATAGGGTGAAAGAGGGATGGATGAAGAGATTACAATGATCCCACTAAATCAGAGAAGCGAGTAAGATCCAAACCAATCGGAGGCCACCTCATCTTCTAAAAGATTCCCTTCTAGAACATTCGTGAATTTCACTTTTCCTTTATTTAAGCATCGTCACACCCTATGCACAGGAAACCTACGATGACGTTGCGGTCTATATTTGGTGCAACATGTGATGATCAAGCATCGTCGCACCCCAAGTATAGAGCAGGCTGTGACAATCTCATTTCACATAGTTTTAAGGAAGAAAAGGAAAACCACTTTTCTCATGGAGAAAGTCTCTTTTAATGTTTTCAGGGAACATGGAAGTGAGTTATGCACATGTTGTCATTTGATCACTGGGGTGACCAAAATAATGTGTAATAACCTCAAATATCCACTCAACCTAGTCATAGACGAGACTCACATTATTCTCCATGCCATAAGTCAAATGTATTAAAACTGTAATTAAGACAGACTTCTCCATAATTTTGTCTCTACCATAAATGATAAAGTAAACTTATCTAAGTAAAGAATGGAAGCAAAGGTAATCTACCATGTAATTTCATTAAGCCCATCTTTTGTATTCATTACTAAATGTAGAGACAAAGTAAAACCATTATAAGGGGCTATAAAACTAATAGCCTTCAATATTTATTCATTATTTTTAGAGACTAGATTGTCATCAAAAGTTTTAACACAAATGTTGTTAACAAGTCACTATGCAATTTTAATCATGTCATCTGCAAGTACCTTGTGTTAGCACTGGGAATCGCCCTCAGATTGCAAAGAGGATAAGGCTAGTACCCATCAAAGTATGGTAAATGTAAATGAGTGATTAAAGGTCAAATGGACAAGACTCAAAATAATAATGTTTTAACTCAGAAATCTAGGCTAGCATGCATAAGAAAATGAGGTATTGATTAGCTTCAGTCAGTGAATGGGAGTAAAAGTGAACATGAGGAAGACTTAGTGAGGGGGGTGTAAAGGTCTCCTATTGACTTTAGGTCTTTAAGAAACCAAAGGAGGAAATACTCAAACACAAGAACTTCTTGAATTCAAAGTTAAAGAACATTGAAGAACATCATAACAATATTATAAACAAACATTCATCATAACACAACCATAACAATATCATATGGATCATGCAATCATGAGTACTTTAGTATAAGAGGCAACAAGATGATATAAAGAGAAACTGACTTCTATTAATAAAAAATTCTCAAGTCCAATACATAACCAGAGAACAATCTACTTAGTCAAAAATATTACAATCATGGAGCCCAACTCAACCATTCAAACCTCTCTAATCATTTAGAAAATGTATTTATAATCAAAAGAGGAAATACAACATCTAGAGGTGCGATATGGCCTTCTCAACCTAGGATTCTTCAAAACAACTAAAATTCTAACACCTGTGCTAACATATTTTAACAAACTGCTACAACTTAGGAGCCATGTTGGCAACCACACCAACAAGAATTAAATGAAATGTCTCCTTCCTTAGCCAGATTCCTTTTTAGTGCCAAGTGTCCTCCAGTGGTTGTATGAAGCCTCCATGCTTCCACCTATGATCCTTGCTTCTCTCCACATCATCAACAATAAAAAAGGAGTCATGAATTCAAATCCTTTGACTGCAAAGGCCAATTCGTAGCGCCATTTAGTAGCGCATTTGGTAGTGATTTCTGTAGTGCCCTTTGTAAATCAACTCTGCATATTTTGTAGCGCCTCCTCCAAAATAAATCTATATATTTTGTAGCACTACTCCTAAAACAGGTCTGCAGTTTCCGTAGCACCATCCATCAAATGCTTCTGCAGATTCGGTAGCGCCATTGTTGACACAGTCCTACAGAATTGGTAGTGCCACTGTTAAATTCAGCTAGGATATTTCGTAGCATTCTGCAGAATCGGCAACACCACTGTGTAGTTCATATAGGAGATTTCGTAGCATCTTAGGTAGCAAAATTTGCGAAACATACTATATAGACGATTTCATAGTGCCATGGCACTACATAATGTCTGTGTTTTTTCTGTGTGATGAGACCAATCTTTCAAAAGCACAAAAAACTTAGCTGATGGAATAGGAGCCTGTAGATGCCTGTATAGGTGGAAAAAATATACTGTTCTTGATCACCTTACATTTGCAAAAAGGGACCACCGACAAAAATGGATCTGTCATCCCCCAACTACTTCATCAATATAACACTCCTCCTTGTTACAGGAGAACTTCCCTCTGCCATACCAACATCTTTCTCCTTTTCAAAGATATTCATCTTGACTGCAGGTGTAATCTTCTTAACTGTTGGTTCATCTCTTTCAATTGCAGCTTCTACCATAACATTTAAGTTCCTCTGTGCCAGTTCATCCTTAAAATGTTGCAATTCCTCCTTGAGCTTTATGTTTTGGAACTGAAAGATTCTATTTTGCCTGTAGAGATTCTTAAGTTGCCTATGGAGAGGCAAGGCTCTTCTTGCTAAAATTGTTTCCAGATCAAGGGTTTCACTATACATATCCATGAGCTCCTTCATCTTGATTCTCTGAGTCAAAATTTCTTCTTTCAAACGAGCAACCTCCTTTCTAGTCTCTTTGAGCTGCCTGATCAATCTTTTGAAAGTGGGATTACTAGGTGGAGTGCTTATGTTGATCACCTCAATAGGCTTATCAATGCCTTTACCCTTATCTTTCTCTTTCATTGGAACTGAAGCCTTGGGTAAGACTTCTAATTCAACAACTTCCTTAAGTGCTGATGATCTAGTAAAATGATTTCTGATTCTGATCTTAGCTGCTGGAGTAGGTGAAGGGAAATGAAACTTCCTTCTCCTCTTGGCTGTGGCTTTGGTGGATGAAGGGACTTCCTCCAATTCAGGTGTAGGACAGGGTGAAAAATCTCTCTGTGGAGAATGATGAACCTCCCTCTCTTCTTCTTCAATTTCCTTGAGGTTTTTTTGTCTTAAGTAGTGGCTTTGGTTTTTCTCTTCTTGCTTGTTCCTGCTAGAGAAACACTACTATATGGAAAAGGGCTCTGCATCCTAGACTGAGGAGTACAGGCTATATCTAGCTACATATGGGCAGAGACAATGAACTGTTCCCAAGGCATGTTCCTCTTCTTCAATTTTTCCATCACCAACATCATGATCAACTCAGAGTGAAAGACACTAGTGTCCACAGCCTTGAACTTGGCTTGGAATCTATCAGACATATTTCCCATGCTCCTCAAAAGATAAAAAGGGGTATTCATTGCATCCTTACCAATGAAATGTAGCAAGAGTCTTATATGATACTGGTATTACATGTAAAATATCTCTGGATGATCTTCAACATTTTATCAAAGCCTTCAACAAGGTGGATTCTAGGCACTCCCTTAGACAAATTTTGATCCAGGTGGATATCGGTTGCCACCCACCTTTTCCAACTAGCTCAAAACAATTTTCTGGAATTTTTGGTAATTTACTATTTTTAGCAGTTTTTAACTTCTGGGGCCATTTTGAGGGCCTAAATGAAGGTTTTTCGGGATCGAGGTTCCCAATGATAGCTAAAGGATTTGATTGATCCCCCAAAATTAATATCCTCTATGATACCTTTCTAACGAGCTATCGTGCGCCCCAAACGGAGTTCGTATGCCAAAGTTACGCCCCCGAGAAGTTGATACACAAAACTACCCAAAACGGGGTCCACAAAATTGTTGGCTTTTCATCTTCCGGGGTTAGGGTTTTGGATTTTATTTATGATAAAATGGCCTTTGGAGCCTCATTGTAAAATCATATTCTTGCGAATGCGAGTAGCCATCACATCTCTTCTCAGAGATAAGCTTCCACCATTCTAGCGAGTCTTTCACTCTGTATTTTTACAGTCTTTGTACATTTTTTCTCATTAATAGAAAATTGTGTATTACTGAATCTTTCTGTTTATGGTTGCATGTCTGATACATTTCTGTTATATTATTGGATATCCGAGATGTCTTTGTACATATATTTATTATATCTCTGCTCTCATTTTGTGCCAAAAATAATCCAGATCAGTGGTATCAGAGCAGGCTGCTCTTGATCGTTTTTTTTAGTGCATGTCCTCGACGAGGTCCGAGTATAGAAAGTTGGGTCTCGAGCTTGTATCTCTTGAATAAAATCTCTTTCACACACCCAAGAAAACCTCCATGGTGGAAGAAAATAAAAATGACGGAGTAGACGATTATATCAATCTGTTGCTTGAGCAAGTTCTCACGCAGTAGAGGGACGAAATGATGGAGAATTTTTCCCACATCCTTCAACGCCTGCTGATAGCTACATGCACATCTTCATAAAAAAAAAACTTTGGAATCACCTCTCCTTTCAAGGTATAGGTTAATTTTGATATTCTCGTATTTGAAGGTCAGATAGATGCAGATGCCCTAGACAAATGGTTAAATCTGTTAGAAGGTTATTTCTCCGTTAACCATTTTTCAGACAGGGAAAATATCACCTCCGTACTCTTTAAATATCTACCCCAGGTCAAACATTGGTGGGAAACTTATTGGGAGCAAAGTTCCACAGAAGAGTTTGGAATATATGGGGTTGATCCCACTTGGAATTTTTTTGTGGACACAATAAAGGAATATTATTACCCTATTGGAAACTAAGAGGAGCAGTATATGAGATGGACAACATTGTTGCAAGAGAGGGGCCAAGCAGTTCCGGATTTCACCAATACCTTCCATACCTTGTGCACTAAGTTGGGTGTCAAAGACTCTGAACGACATTTGGTTCTGAAATACCTCGGGTCTCTACACAGATACATCCAAATAGAAATGGATTTTCTAGACCTCTCATCACTCGGTGCTGCTTATCGATATGCTGTTAAAATCGAGCATAAATTTAAGCACTAGAACAAATGGGAGTTCAAGTCTGCAAATCTGCAACAACCAAAGTATGATAAAGACGACCCTAAAAAATATCTTCCTGAAAACCAGTCTAAGCCACGGGAAAAGAAGGGTCACGGGAAGACGAAGAAGGACAATGAAAAATGGTGTGATTTCCACAAAAGCCCCTGACACAACACCGATGAATGTCTCTCAAAATAGTCATTGGTGGCCAAGATCAAAGATAAGGATCTGAACCCTTATTCATAATCTGATTCTAAAAATACTGGTAAAATACAGATCATCGACGCAGACCCCACTGCTATTGTCGCAACCACAACAATTCAACCAAAAGAACCAGCAGATCCTAAAGAGGGGGAGCACATTTTTCATTCACAGATGTGGGTGAAAGGGACCCCACTGCATTTATTGTTGATAGCAGAAGCCATAATAACCTCATCTCACCAGAGGTTGTTAAACAGTTGGGATTATCGACAACACCATGCCTATAACCATTCAACATTAGGTGGCTTCGCCAGGGATGAGATCTTCGTGTTAGCCAATAGTGTTGATTGTCATACGACATCCAACCTTTCAAGGATGAGGTATTATGTGATGTTTCCCCACTGGATGTCTGCGATGTTCTCTTGGGCCAACCATATATGTGGAAGCGCCATGTTGTTTATGAGTCTCAACCCCGTAGTGTCATTGTTACTTTGGGGGGTCATCTCTTCGGAATACCAGAGGTAATTCCGACTATTGTCCCACATAAATAGTGCTACAAGGTAGTATCTCATACTAAAAAATTTAGCGTCTTCACAGTCTGTTCAAAGCGTGAACAGAAGAACACCACTGCAGCCTTAGTCCAAGCACCTTCTATCCAATAGAAGCAGGTTGACAAGATTACATCAAAGTGTAAAGATTACTTCTACACATAGGCATCTCATGTATCTAGACTGGTTAAAAAGGTCCAACCCTTCCTGCCGCATGTTTGTGACAACCTTCAACAAGCTAAGAAACACAACTTCTCCAACAAGGCATGCAACTCATCAAGATGCAGATTCAACAAACACTTTTCCCTCTCCCCTGGGAACTCAATGCAATGGATACCATTGCTTCCTAAGGAGGGAGGATTGATATAGGTTGATATCGGTGGCCATCCACCTTTTCCAACTGGCTCAAAACAATTTTTTGGCAATTTTGGTAATTTACTATTTTTAGCAGTTTTTAACTTTTAGGGCCATTTTGAGGGCCTAAATGAAGGTTTTTCAGGATCTAGGCTCTCAATAATGGCCAAAATATCTGATTGATCCCCCAAAATGAATCTCCTCTACGATATCTTTCCAACGAGGTATCGTGCGCCCCAAACATAGATCGTATGCCAAAGTTACGCCCCCGGGAAGTTGATACACCAAACTACCCAAAATGGGGTCCACAAAACTGTTGGCTTTTCATCTTCCGGGGTTAGGATTTTGGATTTTCTTTATGATAGAAAGGCCTCTTTAGCCTCATTGTAAAATCATCTTCTTGGGAATGCGAGGAGCAATCACATCTCTTCTCAGAGATAAGCTGCCACCATTCTAGCGAGTCTTTCACTCTGTATTTTTACAGTCTTTGTACTTTTTTCGCTCATTAATAGAAAATTGTGAATTACTGAATCTTTGTGTTTATGGTTGCATCTATGATACATTTATGTTATATTACTAGATATATGAGATGTCTATGTACATTTCTTTATTATATCTCCGCTCTCATTTGGTGCTGAAAATAATCCAGATCAAATTATCTGTCTGATAGTCTAGTTTGAGGAAGTCCTTGGAGAAGGCAACATTGAGGATCGTGGATTTAAACCAACTCTCACCACTATTAGGAATCCCAGTGGTTTTTGTAATATAGGCTTCATATACTTCAAACTCAAGGTTTCCCACCTTAGTCTTAATGCCATAAAAGTGTAATGCAAACTGCCTTGCTACTTCAGGGTGTCCCCTCTACATGTTTTGAAAAAAAGAGAGGCAACCAACCCTTTGAAAAACCTCCCTGACCATTGGCTCAACATCAAAGAGGTGCATGTCAGAAGGTTTAGTCCTGACCACACTCCCTCCCTTGTGAGACTTCTTCCTTTGAGGTGTCTCCATGGATATAAACAGGGGATTAAAGGTTGTGGTGTAGTGAGGGGTAAAGGAAACAAACATAGGCAAAGATCAAATGAGAAATGACAGTGGATAATGGTTGATCTCTCTCAAGTATTTTCCTCCAACTCACCTTGAATTAACAATAGACTGATTTTATGGATTTTTCTTTAAAAAGGAGAGAAATAAACTTCGAGTTAAGGAAGGCAAGGATGCACTGCTCAGTTTTATGTCACCACACCATGGTCATCAAAGTTTTGGAAGGGTAGGGACTTCTTCCAATCACTTCCAACATATATTAAGATGAATGAATGATGATAGAGTGAATAAAATAGGCTAATGAACGAGTCTTTGAATACAAAAGATAACACTGACCAATCCAAGTAAAACACAACACATAAGACATGGGATCTGCAGTGTAGTTTTAGTAGCGAATTTCTGTAGCGCAGTTTGCACACAAGGGCCATGTGATTGAATGAGTATTCAAGATTCAAAAGCAAATGACTTGACCTCTAGAATAGGTGAAATCCAAGTGACAAATGGATGCAAATTCTGTAGAAAAATAGCTATAGGTGAAAATGAATGAGAGAGAATGCAGTTTGCAGTGCTGGGCGCTACCAAAAGCTGAGGTAGGGGTATCTTAAGACTTTTCCATGCAATTGAGAGGACTCACGGAATACCTGGAGATGGTGACTGATAATGGAGGATCTGCAACAAGCTTTGTAACTGCTACATGCACCTCAATCTCCAATTGAGCTTTGACAGTTGATCCCGTAGTGCAATCTGTAGTTGGTTTGAACTAGTGCTTTCAGTAGCACCGAGCTTGGGAGAAAAATTCAAATGCTTAAACAGTTAGCAAGGTCACAAATGAGAAAATATCAATATTCTCTTTTAACAACAAGGGCGCTGAAAACTAGAGAAATCATGACCTCAACTGATTATGACGAATTATGGTAAAGAGCATAGGACAAAGGTAAACTACGAAAACTCCTAGTGAGTTGGCATTGCCTTTTTCAAAATTTGATTTGACCCCCCCTTTAATGGACATATGGATAACATGGAAAGGATAAAGAGTATGCAGGTATGGAGTGATGTGTCAAGTCATTAGGATCACAGGGTCGATTATGCTTGATGTCAAGTCAGAAAGTGAGACAAAGACATAAACCATAGAATGAAGCTAGGCTTAAAATCTATGTGTGGGCCAAAAGTGAGTTAAAACCCAAGTCTTTATTAACCTAAGCAAATCACAAGAAGAAAAATAAAGCAAATCTAAAGTCTAAAGGAAAAAAATTTAAACCTAAGGGATAAAATACCCAAGGAACCTTCATGTGATAACATTGGCTCCACAGGGGATGGCATGCTCCTTGTGAGCTGCCAAGAACAAGCAGTTTCGGTGCCTTATCCCAAAGCTATGGGGTCACTTATTCAATAAAAATGAAAACAAAAATGATATTTACAATGAATGGAAAGCCACTCATGGCTTAAGAAAAATACTTTTTCAGAAAGTGCCCATTGATAGGGCCACCAAAAACTTTGGAATCCTCCAAATTCTGCAACTTATAAGTGTTTTTTTTAAAATACCTTAGAAATCTTGAAGGGACCAATCCACAAGGATTCAAATTTACCATGTTTTCCTTTGTCTTGCTTGGGTGCATCCCACTTGAACACTAGATCTCCTAGATGGAAATATTCTTTTCTTACCTTCTTGTCAAAGGCTTGCTTGATCTTCTGCTGATGGTGTTTTGCTTTTTCCAGTCGCTGCTCCCTTGTCTGTGACACTTCTACTAGCTGTTGTATCCTTCTGACCATATCATCAGGTTCTCCTTGGTAGTCCTGGAATAAGTTTTCCACAGGTAAGGCAATCTGAGTAGGAAAGATAGCCAAGTGATCTCTTTGTTGTAACTCTATCAACCCACAAAGCAAATTTCAGCTTTGAGTCCCATGCTTTCTTGTTGTCTTCTAACAATCTCTTGATGATATTTATAAGGCTCTTGTTAGAGGATTCTGCTAATCCATTTCCTTGAGGATAGTAAGGAGTATAATGGACCAATGTAATCCCATACTATTCACAAAACTTGATCAATGGTTAAGCCTTGAAAGATGCAACATTATCAGTAACAATTTTTCTCGGACAACCAAATCTTGACATGATATCGTCAAGAAAACTAATGATTACCTTGTGGGAGGCATTCCTTGTAGGAATGGCTTCTATCCACTTGGTGAAGTAATCAGTGGAAGTCAAAATCCACCTATGCTGTCCACTTGAAGTAGGATGGATTTCCCCAATGAATTCTACGCCCCACTGCTGAAAAGGTCCTGAAGTTACCACAAGCTTCAATGGCAAAGGTTTGAGCTGTTGCTTTCCAGAAAATTTTTGGCACTTGACACAAGCTCTAATATTTGCACAAACATCAGTAAAAATTCTAGGCCAAAAATACCCAACTTTGAGGATTTTATAGGCTGTGGTTCTCCAGAAGTGATGGCCCCCACATAAACTGTCATGAAAATCAGTCATAACCTTTTGGGTCTCTTCTGGATCAAGACATCTCAAAATCACTCCTAGAGGATCTTTCCAATACAAAACTTGGTAAATAAGACAATATCTGATTTCTTTAAGCTTCAAATATCTTACCTTGTTCCTTTCCAAACCATCAGGAGGCTGCAACTTCTGCAGAAAATATATGATTTCCTTATACCAAGTGCATTCTGCCAACTTTGGGCTGACACGAGAATCTTTATCAAACAACTCAATTTGCTGATTTTCTGAGTTAATGTTTATGAAATTAATCCCCAAAGCTTTGCAATTTGATTCAGTCAACAACCTATCTAAACCTTGGCCTTTAACCAATTTAGTGGGTTTTATTTCAAGGTAAAATTCCATAATTTTGGCAATCCATTTTCTTCTCCTCCCATCTATGTCAGGCTAGATAAGTATCTCTTTCACTAAGCCCGAAGGGACAAATGCAACAAATTTTGAATGCAAAACATATACTCTGAAATCCTTGAGGGATTTGACCAAAGCATAAACCTTCTTTTCCATGCTATCATATTTAATTTCTGCATCCGTTAATGCCTTACTGAAAAAGGAAATAGGTTGCTCTAACCCTTCTGCATTTTTCTGCAATAAAACAACAACTACTATGTCAAATGAAGCAAAAGAAAATATCAGAAAATCCTTGGAGTAGTCAGGGTTGATGAGCATAGGTGCTTCAGTCAAATCCTTTTTGGTTTGATCAAAAGAGTCTCGAGACTCAGTAGTCCATTTGACCTCATTTCCTTTCCTAAGCATGGCTGTAATGTAGTTTACCAATTCACCAAAATTTGAAATGAGCCTTCTTAAAAAAATGATTTTCCCCAAGAAAGACTGAACTTCTTTCTTGGATCTAGGGATAGAGAAGGTCTGGATGGATTCTACTCTGCTTGAATCAATTCTTACCCCTTCAGCTGATACAATGCGCCCCAACAACTTCCCCTCCTTCATAGAAAACAAAGACTTTTTAGGATTGAGAGAGAGACCAAACCTTCTGCATTTCAAAAAAACCATTTTCAAATGATGATAATGTTATTTATCAGATTGTGAGAACACTATAATGTTATCTAAATAGATGACTACACATTTTTCCTTCTCCCCAATAAAGGCAATGTCCATGGATCACTGAAAGGTCGCTCCTGCATTCATCAATCCGAAGGGAATTTTGGCATACATGAATGTGCCCCAAGGAGTAGTGAAGGCTATCTTCTCTCTATTTTCAGGAAAGACAAAGATATGATTGTAGCCAGAAAATCCATCAATCATAGACATCCTAGATGAACCTATCATCCTCTGCAATATGTGTTCCATCTTTAGTAAGGGGTAATTATCTTTCTTGCAGCTTCTATTCAAATTTCTGAAATTGACACAAATTCTGATTTCCCCATTCTTCTTTCTCACCGAAACCAAGTTATCCACCCATTCAAAGTATCTCAAAGGAATGATAATCTTGGCATCCAAAATATTTTTAACCTCATTTTCCATAATAGGCAACATCATAGGATTTATCTGTCTGAGTTTCTTCCTAAATGGCTTGGTCTCCTCTTTCAAAGGTATCTTATGTTCAATGATGCTTGTGTCATATGTTCTCAAATCTTCATATTTCCATGAAAACACATCAGAAAACTCTTTTAAGAGCTTAACATATTCAACCCTTTTCTCTTTTGACAAGCTGCTAGACAACTTAACATACTTTGGATCTTCCTCTGTAACTAGATTGCATTCAGTTACATCAACATTTCCAGTTGAACTCTTAACCTTCAAAACAACATCATTTCTATCAAACAATCTCTCCAAGGGAACTAGTCCTTTTGGAATATGGTTGCTAGGAAACTAAACAATATGATGGTCAACAATTTTATTCAGAAAAACATCAACATGAGGGATTTTTTTAGTGTCATGATCTTGATCAATATGTAAGGCAGAAAACTCATCCACAGTCTCAAGAAATATTTTTATATCAATATCATTCTAAAAAACCTTCCAATGTTTGACATTATCGGGTATTGAGGGTCTATACTTCACTTCCACATCATATTTGAGTTTAGGGGGTAAAGTAACTCTGAAATTACTTGCTGAAACAATCAAGGAATCTTCCATAGTGTTCTCCTCTCTTGGAACAAATGAGATATTAAAATCTAGGAAGAAACTATCAACAATATCCCAAACTTCATTTCTGTAAGTCCTTAACCTGGGGTGTTTAGATTGATACAAATTTTTGATTTGATGGAAAATTAATTCAACATCTCCAAACACTGCTAGCTCTTAAATCTTCATGTCTTTAGCATCCTTGAAGACCAAAACAAGAGCCTCATATTCTGCCACATTTGTTGTAGTTTCAAATTCAAGTTTGTAGGATAAAAAATGATCTCTTGAGTAGGGGAAATAAATACTACCCCAGCACCAACACCTTCTTTAGAGGAAGCCCCATCAAAAAACATATTCCAAACAAAGGTATTAGGAAGAGGGACTTCACAAGAGGTAATGGACTATTTTCTGATTTCGATAGGAGGTTGAGGAGCATCAGTGAGCTGCAATATACTGGATCCTAAATCAGTATCAAGTGCAAAAATAGGATGGTTGGTGGGATTTGCTTCATCACTGATGATGTAAGCTAATTGAGCCTCCCTGTAAAGCCTTCTATGTTCTCCTGCAAACACAGGAATGGTGGCATATGTAAGGTCCATCTGCAAGGTTCCCCCTAGTCTTTTTATCCAAGATATTGACAAGAACATCCCAAACTTAGGGGGGACATCAACCACCACAATATCCATGACCAAACTTTTCATGGGAAACTGAAACAAGGTCACAACCAGATCTTTGATAACCCCAAGACACTTCATTTTCCTAGAGTCAAAAGAGTATAATTCATGGTAGGTTTTTGTAATTTCCAACCCAAGCTCATCCATGACTGTTTTAGGCATGAGATTGTGAGATGCCCTTGAGTCCATCAAGCAGTTGTGCAACACTTTATCATGAATATTCAATGATGTATAATAAGGAGGGAATGAATCATCTCTATCTTCTACCAAAGGTCCCAGGATAACAACTGGTTTTTCATCTTGAAGGTTAACTGAATCTGTGGAATTAGAAGAAAGCTCAGGCTGCAGTATTTTAGAAAGGTATCTTTTAAATTCCTCATTCTTTATCAACTCCAAAAAAGGTTCATGGATTTTGATATTTTGGAATTCATTTTCAAAGCTAAAGGAGGATGAGGATTTCATAATTTCTTTAACTTCTGGGGTAGGGCTCTTAACTAATGTTTGAGGGATTTGCACGTCTTTTCCTTTGCTGCTATCTGTCACAACCTTATCATAATTTTCTATTTTAGTGGGCTGATCAGAAGTGTTAGTCTTTCCCTCTTTCTTTTTGGACCTTATGTTGTATCTATTAGGATTGTCATTTGTTTTCTCTCCTTTACTCAATTCATTTAATTGTCTATCCATGCAAGACTCCTCATATGCAGATTGGGTCAAATGAGGAGAATAAGAGGTGTCACCAAGACAATGAATTTGGGATCAATTTCTTCATCCTCTCCTTCTTCATTAGAAACAAGGTTTTTGTGTAGAGGGGTTTGAATTTTTTGATCATCCCTATCTCTATTTCTTGGATCTCTTTGGAGGACCTGAGGGGCATTATTTGGTCTTATGAAATTAACTCTATTGTCATCATTCTGTGTGTTTCTATAGTTCTGTTTCCCTTCAAGTTTCAACTTCTCCATTTCAGTAGAAAGTGATATTACCAATTTTGTAAGTCCATCAACCCGAGGGTGGAAAACAAGGGATTCAGAGGTTGAAGCGTCAACCCTACCTTTCCTTCTATCTCTATCAGACTTTCCCATAAGTTTGTCAGCTACCAATACATTGGATTCTACTTCTAAGGCTACATATTGCATATGGGTTAAAGAGGTAGATATTCTTTCTCTCAATAGGAGGCAAAACTCAGGGTCAAAAGCACTGGCATAGGTTTTTGTAGGCTTGATTTCAGTGGGAATCTTGTTGTACATTTTATTGAATCTCTTGGAGAAGTCAAACACAATTTCATCACTGTTAAGAGATTTTATTGTATCCTTGCAAAGTCCAGGCCGAGCTTCGATCTTGAGATCCATGATAGATCCTATAGGACAAACAAAGATACAATGGACTTCCTACTCTACTGAGATTAGCTCAATCATAGATCCATCTACTGCAGACAAACTCATATGGGACAAGCACAAGTTTGAAAGAAACATGCTAAGCATTGATTATTAATGAGAACAAGTAAAAGTACTTACAATCCTTTGAATGAAGGTGCAATAGCTTCTTCCAGTTCTCCTTGTCCAACCCCTTTGCTCAAGTAATCTCCACTAATTGCTTTGATGATATCTTACTCATGAGATCATAAGTTTCACATCTCCAATCTTTTCCATGTCAATACCTTCTTATGAGATCATAAGTTAGGTATAATTCTCAATCTCCATTGTGCCTTTCACCATGCGAATGCCTCCTTATATAACCTTGGAGAGGTCCCTCCACTTGAGAGATGTTTAGGATAAGTTGAGGATTCCTCTCCTTTAGTTTAGGATCTTCCCTAAGATCATGCCTTGACCATCTATTCAAATCCAACCACCTTTAGGAATTGAGGGATTCTTTCCTGATTTGCCTCAACAAACCCAGAATTTTCTCAAAAAAGGGGTAGCGCTCCCCCAAAAGGGTGCACAGGGCGCTCAAACACTCCCCCAAAGAGGCCTAGGGAGCACCAACACTCCCTGACAGTGGGTAGGGGAGCGATCCTCTCCAAAATTAAGTTTTTGAGTGTTTTTTCCAATGGAAAAAGGCTTGTACTTCCTGTCAAGTGATTTCTCTTCTTCCAAAATAACCTTTGAGGTGTCTTAAGTTTCTTTGTGATGTCGTTAGAGGCACGACATAGGCAAGATAGCAGTATGATGTTTGTGACACTTGCAACACTTATAGTCAAGATGAGACACTTGCAGACAATATGCGACACTTACAACACTCGTAATGACGACACTATCAAAGTGAGTAATTTTAAGCTGTAACAGATTTCCCCCCAAAGTATGAAGTTAGAAGACGATGATGATTGAAATACTTTGTAGAAGTTTTTGAGAAAGGATATGGACGCAGAGAAACCGGAAAAATCTGCACACAACCATCAAACAAATATTATGACATGTTTTAAACCCAAGGCAGACATACCTCTGCTAGAGTGATAAATAATTTTTAGGTATGGCCGCCATAAAATACACTGTGGATCCATAATTATATTGACAAAAGGTATAGCCATTGAAGATACAATGTGTATCTATACTCCTATGACCTGAACTGATCATAGCCACGAGGAATACACAGTGGATCTACAAGATGACAAGACATCGCCATGACCAATACAAAGTGGATCTATGTAACAATATATGTGTCATAGTTCAAAAGAAATCCTTTACAACCTGGGAAAAGTATACATAACAGTGAAAAATCAACCCAGGGGCTTCTTACCGATCCCGATGTAGTACGAATCTAACCATGTGAATAGATGTCCCGATGTCGAACATGGCAGAAACCACTTGATTACTGGTCAATGATGTAAACCGTTAACAAGTGTGAGGGAGACCACTATTGATGTCAATGATTCCCAAGGTACTCTAGTACATTTTGATGAATGTGAATAGATGAGATGAAGTCAAATATTCATGGAATCATCTGATCAGAGGTCAATGATGTAAACCATCTGTCGGACATGAGGAGTCTTGCCATTGAGGCATGCAAGTCCCAAGGTACTAACTGGTTTCTAAGCCTAGTTCCTGGATAATGTGTTGAAGTCGACAGGAATAGACTTGTCGAGGGAGGGCCTTGATGTATCCCCCATCAATGACACGAAACTGACACAAAGATGTAATTGGTATATCAAATGAACATAAACTGACACGGGTATTGAAACAAGATATTTGTGATGGCTAACTCTCGAGGCAGATACTTCCCTTGAACACTGAGGCACAACAACAGAAACATGATATCGACCAAAACACGATAATGCAGTGGATACAGTGACTTTCGTCGGGTGACCCAAAGGAGTAAAATAAACTCAGAGGATTGGCTCAGTGCAGAGGTTTAGCGGATTTAAAATGCGTGCAAAGACAAAGTGCCATGTTCAAGGGCGACTGTAAGAGATACTATAGTGTTATCAAAAAACTGTTCGGCTTGCTTCTTTCAATTTTTCCCCCATCTAGATAGACGAATACCTCTTTTTAATTTAACGAGCTTGAGGAGGGTAACACATGCTCGTTATGACTCACCTTCGGTAAGTCCCTCTTCCTTTGATTAATGAATTGGAAGAAGTAAGGGTTCGATCCCATATGGGCCCTTCAATGTATGATTGTTTAATGAGTCCAGAGAAGGTAAAATCAGTGGTTTTTCATATTTAGAGAGTCTGAAAACAACTTAAAGGTGACTCCAAAGTTGTCCTTTTTCGTAATATTAGTCTCACGAGGCCGAAAAAGAGATAAATTATCACTCAAAAGACGCCCTTTCAAACCTTTTAACGAGTGGGAAAGGAAGCAAGATCACTCGACAACATTTTCATGTTTAGAGAGTTTGAAAAGAGTTCAAAGACGACTCCAGGGGGTTCCTTTTTCGTATGCGGGTCCTAAAAAGAGATAAAAGTTTACTCGGTTTCATTCTCATGTATTTACGAGCACGATAAAAAACAAAGACTAAGCTCGGTATGCCCCCATCTTGAAAGCTAGTGACTTAACTCCAGAATGATCATCAAAGGCTGGAGACATGCCCTCAAATCTTTAATTCATTCACTGACTTTGAGGTTGTCACCAATTTCTCTACTAGATGGAGAAAAAGGATAAGGGTGGATGAAATGAAGGTTCAAGAGAGGTGACTATTTCATTTTTTAATGAGCTTGACACAAGAAAAGAACTATGCTCAGGGCTCCAGGTTCAATCCCCAGATTGTTGTTTCATTTTTTAATGAGCTTGCTACAAAGAGGAAAACTATGCTCAAAGCTTCTGTTTCATTTTTAAACGAGCTTGCTACAGAGAGGAAAACTGTGCTCGTGACCTCTGTTTCATTTTTTAACGAGCTTGCTACAGAGAAGAAAAACTATGCTCATGGACTTTTCTTGAACATGTCTTCCAAGAAAATAACGCTCTAGAAGGACACCATGTTAAGGGACAAAACTCGGTCATGGCTTCCAAGAGATCTTCACTGGATGGAAGAAAATCACTCTAGAAGGGACACATGTCGAGGGTCGCAACAGGGGTAAGGAGATCAATCACCAATAGCCCTACCGAAGAGATCACCATGTCAACTACCAGATCCAAATCATCAGGAGTTGAATTCATGGGAGACAATGCCACATAATTGACATGCGGTGGGGGCGATACTGTTTGCATGTAAGAACTGTTTAAGGAGGTAATCCAGTCAGGACCAATAAATGAAAATTGATCAATAGAAACCATTCTTCCATCATTTGGAAAATATATCACACGAAAAAGAGTGGATACAATTGCTCTCATGGCATAGACATAATCCTACCCAAGGAGTAAAGCGAAATCCAAGGGGTCTCGGACTACCATGACATAAATAAACACAATTTTCCCTCCCAAAGTTACGGAAAACTGAGGAAGGCCCCCTAAAGGTTGACTGGTTCTTCTGTTAAAAGCTAATATATTCTGTTTAACTGGCGCCAGCTGAGGACAACCCAAAGCGTGCCAAGCAATAGAGGGCAAAATACTAACAAACACACCTTGATCTATCAGCGTTTGAGGAACATCCCAACCACAAACCTGTACTGTAATCTAGAAGGAATGTGAGAGGGAAGACTAGGTCCTGTTAGCACACCCCAATAAAAAATGATGGCCTCATTACTTAGAGTGGGTTTCGCGGGAGAATGAGGAATGCTCCCCATCATGGTAGATTCTGTATCAACGAGAAAAATGTTGGCAGTATCGGGTTTACTCTCTAGAGGGAGAGTAGGATCGATCGATGATGGGATCAAATTGACCACGCAAACACTCTTTAGAGGAAGAGTGGGATTGACCGATGATGGGATCAGATCAACCACGTAGACACTCTTAAGAGGAAGGGTGGGACTGACCAAGGAAGGGACTGAATCAACCACTTTGGCACTCATCAAAGGAGGAGTGGGATCGACCAATGACAGAAATAGATCGACCACTTGGGTTTCATTCCCCAAGGGGAGAATGGGGTTGACGGGTGGAAACGGATTGACCACTTTGGTGTCACTATCTAACAGGATAATGGGGTCGACCGAGGATGAAAATGAATCGACTACTTGGGTTATACTCTTTTGATGAAGAGTAGGGATGACCGATGGTGGAACTGGATCAACTACTTTGGTGATTGGTTCAACCGAGGATGAAACTAGATTGACCACCTGGTCAACCAGATTGACCAGAGATAGAACTAGATTGATTAGTCCATCAACTAACGATGGATTGGGGGAAAGCTTACGATAACCTTTTGGAAGTTGAAGTTTTTTCAAAAGAGAAGAAGCCTCATCCATGCGAGGACAAAGGTGAGAATAATGATCACATTTGCATAACATATAAGGGAATTTGATAGTTGTCTTCTTCTTACCAACCTTAATGTCACTTGTTGACGAGGTATCACCGACATGACCAACAGAGGCCGATGACATGGAGAACCACATTTGTTGGGAATACTAGGGCAATCCCTTATAAAGTGGTCACCCTTACAAAGACTGTAAGGGAATTTGGGTTTCAGATTCTTTATTTTAATCTTGTTGACCTCATCAACACCCCCAATACTATTAACAATAATTGGTTGCTTGGATCCAACATCTGATGTTGTTGGGGCCTTGGTCCTTTTCGTTCTCTTCTTCTTCTTCTCTTTCTGTTTCTTCTTCTTTTGATCAACCTGGATACTTGCTTTAAAGATTTCACTAGATGAAGAAGGAGAAAGGGAAGGAGACTTAATGGGTGAAGAAGGTGAAAAGTCGACATGAGGTTGATGTGTGGGTGGTGTACTGACATCTAAAGTATTAGGTGCAGTTGAAGCACTGGGAGGATTCGATATCACCGGAGTGGGGAACAACCAAACCGGTAATCCGATAGTGAGTCCCGAAAGATTCAGTGTGACAATGTACAGAGGAACAAAGTTTCCAAATGAAGGAAAGGTATAAGGTTCCCTAGGAGAAGGGGTTCCTCCATTGGTACTCTCAAGATTTGATGCCATTAACACTGACTCAACCTAAGTTCCACTAAGTAACAAAACCAACACACTCTATGAATCTGAGAAGCAAACAATAAAACAAAACCTTCCCACAATGAAACCACTAGTTGGTGATGAAATCCAACGCCGCGAGATCAAAATAGGAAGAGGCAGGGGTAGAGCGGGTGGATCAGTTACGTTGGTGACCTGCTTAACAGACTTACACCTTGGTGCAAGCTTCCACGCAGTAATTTTGGATTTACCCTCCAAGGAGCCCGAGTGAGTTTGACCAACGTATGTTCTAGGTATAGTGAGACTTCCCTTCACTGTCACCTCGTGTAAGACCCTAAATATTATGGCTACTAAGGTCACCAATTCGCAGTAATCCCTTGGGTGGGTACAATCGTCAGTCCGATTCGAACGTATGGGCAGGATAACAAGTTTGAAATCAACTCGAGAGGCTCCCACACATAATCGTGGGTATACCCTCAAGTGACCCCCAATATATGATCCGACCTCTACATACAGTTGAACCACAGAGGGATAATCTACGTAACTCACCCGAATGCGACCTCGTGTGTATCCCCTGTGTGAGAGGGGGATCCTAGAAAGCCTATACGAAAATTGGATTTTCTCTCCCTATCGAAAGATGCTAAGTTTGTTTGATAGCTTTGGAAAGTTATCCTTTCAACCTTATTCCAAATCCCTACACCTTAAACTAATGTAGGTTTGCTAACAAAGATGTAAAAATTCTGATAAATTTTAGTTAAGCATTGATTTTAGTGGCTGTTGTTTACTCAGAGGTGTATGAGAGTGAAGACTGATGATATTATGACTCATTTCCCAAAACATGCATAAGAAATGATAAGCAATCTTTTCTTTCAATGAATGTCTAATTAAGGGAAGGAGAAGGATTTTCCTTTCATTGTCAAACACCAAGATGAAATGACCTCATTCAATAGTCCTCAATAAGGAATCCAATGCAATGCTAAAATGTTTCAATGTGACTGATAACCAGTAGATGTAAAGCTTCTTATGCTAATTAGACTTCAAGTGTTGTGAGATTTAAGCAATCTAGAAGCAAACTTCACATAAACCAAAAGACACCCTTGTTGTGATCAAACAAGAAACAGAAAGCCAAAAACTCAAAAGGAAGGAGAAAGAGCTTGGACAAGACAAATCAAAGATCAGAAAGAAAAGTACAAAATACCTTTGAAACCCCTTACAAAGTTTTCACTCATTTAGATAAACGAGAAGAAAACGACAAATTGACTCCAAATTGTGAAGAATAAATTGCAAAGTAAGGACAAATGTCAAAAAATCCAAACAAAAGAGGATGAATTCTCAGAAATAAGGATTTTGAAAGCCAATACCAAGATGGACTGAGAGTATGAGACCCTGAGCAAGTGCAAAAGAGAAAAAAACTGAACCCATAAATTGAAAAACTAGAGGGTTTTTCACTAAAAATGGGGTAGCGCTCTGGTGTAAGGGGTACCAGAGTGCTCCAACACTCTGTGTAAGACCACCAGAGAGTGTTGGCGCTCTGCTACAAAAGCTCAGAAAAGTTCCCAAAAACTCAAAAATTCAAGAAAATTCAGTCAATTAGGGTGATCCTGATGACATAATGAAGCAATCAAACAAATCTAAGAAGAAAAAAGACAATGTGGAGAAGAACAAATCAGTGGGAGAAGGGCCAAAACAAGATCTGGGAATGGAAACAAAAATCAGAGCTCCTCCCCAATGGAGTCACCAATTTCTATTGTAGGTGAATCCCCCTGTGGACAAGTAGATTCCCTCTTGGTCTCTAGACTCCTAAGGCCAAGAAAAAAAAGTTCTTAACATGGACACTGACTTCCTTTTAGATCTAATCAAGCTAATGCATGAAAGAGAAGGAGAAAGATATGTACCTTATTATTGACGTTTATCCTTGCAAAGTCTAGGATGAGCTTCGATCTTGAGCTCCCTGATAGATCCTGTAGGACAAACAAATATACAATGGACTTCCTACTCTACTGAGATTAGCTCAATAATAGATCCATATACTACAAACAAAATCATATGGGACAAACACAAGTTTGAAAGAAATAGGCCAAGCATTGATTATTAATGAGAATAAGTAAAAGTAATTACAATCCTTTGAATGAAGGTGTAGCAACTTCTTCCAGTTCTCCTTATCCAACCCCTTTGCTCAAGTAATCTCCACTGATTGCTTTGATTATATCTTACTCATGAGATCATAAGTTTCACATCTCCAATCTTTTCCATGTCAATACCTTCTTATGAGATCATAAGTTAGGCATAATTCTCAATCTCCATTGTGCCTTTCACCATGAGAAGGCCTCCTTATATAACCTTGGACATGTCCAACCACTTGAGAGATCTTTGGGATAAGTTAAGGATTCCTCTCCTTCAGTTGAGGATATTCCCTAAGATCATGCCTTGACCATATATTCAAATCCAACCACCTTCAGGAATTGAGGGATTCTTCCTTGATTGCCTCAACAAACCCAGAATTTGCTCAAAAAAGGGGTAGTGCTCCCCCAAAAGGGTGCACATGGCACTCAAACACTCCCCCAAAGAGGCTTAGGGAGCGCCAACACTCCCTGACAGTGCGTAGGGGAGCCCTCCTCTCCAACATTCAATTTTTGAGTGTTTTTTCCAATGACAAAAGGCTTGTACTTCCTGTCAAGTGATTTCTCTTCTTCCAAACTAACCTTTGAGGTGTATTAAGTATCTTTGTGATGTCATTAGAGGCACAACATAGGCAAGATGACAGTATGATGTTTGTGACACTTGAAACACTTATAGTCAAGATGCGACACTTGCGGACAAGATGTGACACTTACAACACTCGTAATGACGACACTTGCGACACTATCGAAGTGAGTAATTTTGAGGTGTAACACCTCCCTGAGCTATCTGATCAATCTTTTGAAAGTGGGATTACTGGGTGGAGTGCTGATGTTGATCACCTCAATAGGATTCTCAATTCCTTTACCCTTATCTTTCTCTTTCCTTGGAGCTGAAGCCTTGGGTAAGACTTCTACTTCAACAAATTCCTTAAGTGCTGATGATCTAGTAAAACTCTTTTTGATTCTGATCTTAGCTGTTGGAGTAGGTGAAGGGAAATGCAACTTCCTTCCCCTCTTGGCTGTGGCTTTGGTGGATGAAGGTAATTCCTCCAATTCAGGTACATGAGGAGGTGAAAAATCTATCTATGGAGAATGATGAACCTCCCTCTCCTCTTCTTCAATTTCCTTGAGGGCTTCTTTGTCTTGAGTAGTGGCTTTAATTTTTCTCTTCCTGCTTGTTCCTGCTGGAGAAAAACTACTAGATGGCAAAGGGATCTACATCCTAGACTAAGGGGTAGAGGCTATATCTAGCTGCATATGGGTAGAGGCATTGAACTGTTCCCAAGACATGTTCTTCTTCTTCAATTCTTCCATCAACAACATCCTGATCATACTAGAGTGAAAGACACTAGTGTCCACAACCTTGGACTTGGCTTGGAATTTATCAGACATCTTTTCCATGCTCCTCAAAAGATAAAAAGGGATATTCATTGCATCCTTACCAGT
>ML837268.1:17647-56223 GCA_009831015.1 Picea engelmannii | reverse complement strand
AAGACATCTAATTAAAAAATCTTGTGATCTTAAGATGATCAATATTTAAGAATGAGAGAAAACTCAGATCTGAATATTGATTTTATCCAACATTTAACATTAAGAATAAATTTAAAAATGATCAAATGATAGATCAATCACACATAAAAAATGGAATAAGAAATTATGGACAACATATAACATTTAACAGTGTGAAAACACCATATGATGACAAGCTAAAGCTAAAACCAACCATAATAATATTCTCATGATACAACAGTAATGAAAGAACGAAATGGAATAAGCATCACACATGTCTAAAGCCAAAATTGAATTGCTTTCCCATATTCTTTCTCAAAATCACATGCCCATATTGTGGTCCAAAAATGTTTTTTTTGGGATAATAGACTCTTAAAGATTGAAAAAATTAATATATAAATGATAATAATTAACCATGAATTGATAAAATAGACTAAATCTAATTTAAATCAATGCATAATCAATTAATCAAAGAATATGAAGATATTATAATGAAAATAAAACCATTTTACTCACAGGACAAAAGCCATTAAGCAACCTGAAATTTCATATTCTTCTTTGAAAATACTCATCCATTCTTCCAAAGATTCCAACTATCCGTTACTCTGTTTGAAAAAAAAAAGTGTACAAAATAAATAATATACAAAAGAGAAAGGATAAAAATCCTCATCTCCAATTCTTCGATCTCCTTGGCTCTAAACTTTCTCATATATTTATACAATGAGTGAACAGTCTAGGTGTCACTAATAATTTTTGCCACCTGAAATTTGCCTTGTAAAGAGACATCAATATCTCTCAAATAGTGCATTTTTTGGGAAAATTTCTAAGTGGAATGTAAATGGGTCCATTTGGGAAATGGGTTTTCAACCGTTTCTTCAAATTCCTCACGGTTTGGCTGCAATCAGTCCTATAAAATCGCATGTCTGATCTTGGCACCTTACCAAATTTTATTTGTTGTTGCTTATAAAATTATTTGTAGCAATCCAATGATATTTTTGGATCAATCATCTTGGAGGAAAGGTTAGGGGCTGTGTCCTTAACCTGGGAGAGTTTGTCATGAGGACCAACCTGTACGTCACGATCTTAGGATCTTATGATGTCGTGATTGGTATGGATTGGTTGGAATTGCATGAGGCGATACTCAACTGTAAGACAAAACGATTGAGCTTGGTTGATGATGAGGGACAAAGATATCTGATTGTAGGACGTAACCAAGGAGTTTCCCTGAGATTCATCTCTTCCTTATAGCTACAGAAGAGTATACGCAAGGGGTGCAAGCTTTATGTGATCCTTGCGTTAAACGAAAAGGGAGTAGCGGAAGGTCTGGAACACCTTCCGGTGGTGAGAGAGTTTGCGGACGTGTTTCTGGAGGAGTTACCTGGGATGCTACCGGAAAGGGATTTGGAGTTTACCATAGACCTAAAATCGGGAACTGAGTTGATAACAAGAACGCCTTATCGGATGTCGACCCCAGAGTTACAAGAGTTGAAAATGCAGCTGAAGGAGTTGTTGGACCTAGGACTGATACGTCTTAGTGTGTCACCGTGGGGTGAACCGATTATTTTCATATGAAAGAAGGACAGATCGTGGAGGCTTTGCATTGACTACCATCAACTGAACAAGGCCACGATAAAAAATCAGTATCCCTTGCTGAGAATTGATGATCTGTTCGATCAAATGAAGGGTGCGATGGTTTTCTCCAAAATCGATTTACGATTAGGGTATCACCAGTTACAGATCAAGGAGGGTGACGTCCCTAAAACCGCCTTTAAGATGAGATTTGGACATTACAAGTTTACTATTTTACCATTTGGATTGACAAACGCCCCAAGGGTATTTATGAGTTTGATGAATGGGGTGTTCTACGAGTACTTGGACAAGTTCGTCCAAGTGTTCATTGATGATATTTTGATTTACTCTTGTATGATGGAGGAGCATAACGAACACTTGCGCTTGGTACTACAGTGTCTGTGAGAGCACAAATTGTATGGGAAATTGTCCAAATGCTCTTTTTATCAATCGAAGATTCACTACTTAGGCCATGTCATCTCCGGTGAAGGCATCGTCATGGATCCAACTAAGGTTGAGGCTATTATGGAATGGCCTGCACCGATGAATGTCATGAAAGTGCGTAGATTTATGGGTTTAGTAGGATACTATCGACGGTTTGTCGAGGGATTTTTGAAGATAGAAAATCCGATCACGGAATTGTAGAAGAAAAACAAGAAGTTTGTTTGGACTGAGAAATGCACAGAAGCATTTCAGAGGCTTAAGGAGTTGTTGACAACAACACCGATACTAAAGGTCTCTGACATGGGCGTGGACTTCTTGGTATGCACAGACACATCCAAGGAAGGATTAGGCGGAGTCTTGATGCAAGACAGATGAGTGATTGCTTACATTTCAAGGAAATTGAGAAGGCATGAGGAGAACTACGCGACACACGATTTTGAGTTATTAGCCATCGTATATGCCTTGAAGGTTTGGAGACACTACCTTGTTGGATGAAAATTTGAACTAAGGACTGATCATTGTGGACTACAACACATTTTTATGCAAAGCGACCTGAACGCGCGACAATGACGTTGGTTGGAATTGCTTAGTGAGTATGACTTTGAGATTACTTACATAAAGGGAACATTGAACCGAGTGGTGGATGCTTTGAGTCAGAGACCACGCATCTTTTTGGTGTTGCCTCTTCAGACGAATCTACGTGAGAAGATTCTCACTTTACAGCGTGACGATGACTGGTACAAAGAGATCGAGGGTTTTATCGGACAAAACACAATGATGGTACCACAATATGAGGGATTTTCATTTGATAACGATGGTTTATTGAGGTTTAAAAGTCAGATTTACGTACCGCTAAATGAAAAGTTGAGGATGTTGATCCTGAGCGAGGCTCATAGAGCAGTTTACATGGCTCACCCGGGAGTCACGAAGATGAGGGCAGACCTTAAACCCTTATTCTTCTGGAAGGGAATGAAGAACGACATCGTAAACTATGTGGCTAGATGTCTAGAGTCTCAGTAGGTAAAGGCTGAACATAGACACCCAACAAGATTACTTCAACCACATGCCATTCCGGAATCGAAATGGGAGGTTATTTCGATGGATTTTATTGTTGGATTGCCACTGACGGCTAGGAGACATGATTCGATTTTTGTAGTAGTAGACACTCTGATGAAGAGTGATCACTTTATTTCTGTGTGTACGACATATCAGACACCTAACATAGCTATAGTTTTCATCAGTGAGATAGTGAGACTGCATGGCGTGCCTAAGAAGATTATATCCGATCGAGAATCAGTGTTTACTGGACGATTTTGGACGAGTTTCCAAGAGGCCTTGGGAACCCAACTTAACCTTAGTACTACATATCACCCAAAGACTGACAGACAGACCAAATGAATGAACCAAACCTTGGAGGACATGTTGCGCATGTACGTGATAGACCAAAAAAAGCATTGGGAAGAATTCTTGCCACTAGTGGAGTTCGCTTACAACAACAGTTACCAGAGCACCATTAAGATGGCACCTTTTGAGTTTCTTTACGGGCGACCGTGTCGGACGCCCTTGAGTTGGGATTGGCTTGAGGATAGGGTCCTGGTGGGACCAGAAGCGATCCAAGAAATGGAAGAGCAAATGCAAACCATAAGACAAAGGATTAAAGAAGCGTAGGATCGATAGAAGAGTTATGCCGATGCGCACCGAGTCGACCGTAGTTACGAGGTCGGTGATCGAGTCTTCTTACAGGTTAAACCGCATAAGAGTTTGATCAAGTTTGGGAAGGGAGCTAAACTCTCTCCTAGGTTCGTGGGACCTTTCAAGATTGTGGAGAGAAAGGGGCCCGTGGCCTATCAACTAGTCTTGCCTGATTCCTTGAGGCATATGCACGATGTTTTTCATGTATATGTTTTGAGACATTATATTAGTGATCCTACGCATGTTATTGACATGAGTTCCTTGCAGGTATCAGACGAGGGAGTGATCATGGCTAAGCCGGACCACATCTTAGATCATTGCGTTCGACAGTTACGACGTCTAATAGTAGATCAGGTCAAGGTCTAGTGGGACAGTTATAGTCTACACTCGACGACCTGGGAGGACGCATATGATATGCACCAAAAGTTTCCATTTTTGTTTGATAGATACACTTATGATACTGTGATACCTTTATTTCCACATTTATACTATGAAACTTCGGGATGAAGTTTAGACCAAGAGAGGGTGTATGTAACATCCTTCTCTAGCGCACTGAGAAAACTTATTCTTTGAGGACACTTGTTCGCAAGCGATCCATACTATTATGATATTAAAACATTTGTCCTTGATTATGATGCGTTATGATAGATGACATGCTGTTTTACTTCATTGACATAGATAGGTGCTATTGACTCGGTTTTACTGAGTGTGCAGGGTTTTGGACCTTGAGAATGCAGAGGCATCGATGGAACCCCTTGGACTCTAGATCGAGTCAGGGAGTGTGCTATTGGGGTTTGATTGTTTTACTGTGATTTTTGTACATTTGATAGGATGATATGATGTGGACATGTTCTGACATGATTGTTGATGATGCAGGCTGACGATAGCTTGCCGACCAGACTCACATATGGAGTAAAGGGGCCACACACGACTACTAGAGAGGTTGAGGGAGAGGTGTGGACAACATCCCTGCCACAGACTACTAGCACTCCCGCTGTGGCTCGAACTGTAGGTTAATGATTACCTAGTTCGAGAGGACCCACGATGCCGTGAGGGTAGACTACGATAGTCGCTCGCGATGATTCTAAGGGGCGCGCAATAAGGCAAGGGCCTTATTCCTTAGAATCCCTTAGTCTCCCACAAGTTCACCTGGCAGAGTGTTGACTCCAGGGGTTATTGATGTCTACCAATCAGTCAAGAAGCGAGTGGCACCCTTGGAGCACGTGGTGCATCCTGAAGGGAACATCGTGCAAAAGAAACAAAAGGGTGAGTGGCACCCTTGGAGCACGTGGTGCGTCCTGAAGGGCACGTTGTGCGAAAGAAACAAAAGAGGCGAGTGGCACCCTTGGAGAACGTAGTGCGTCCTGAAGGGCACGTCACGTTGATGATGATAAAGGAACGAACCTAGATGGCCCTAAGACAATCAACACTTTAAGAAAATTTAAAACAACTCCCCTAATTAAATGTCTCCCAGTTCAAAATCTAAGTCCTAAGTCTAAAAACTTCGCTAGGGGTAGGTTTTGTCTACCTTTGAGAAAATATCTATATAAAATAATAATAATAAAATTTAAAATAAAAACCCCTTACGTAATAATTTGGTTTTCATAAATTTTGGGGTAAAATGAAGAGAGTAAGAAATTAAATAAAATCGGTGGATAAAAAAATTATATAAAGAAGAAATTAATTATTTTTAATTTTTGATAGTTTAAAAAGAGGCTGAATTAATAATAAAAGGAAAAAAGGGGTTAAATTGCAACTTCCATTCTTAGCTCTAATAAAAAGGGGAAAGAGGGAAATTATAACATATAGGAAACTAGGGAATGGAGGTAACTTAAAAAGGGAAAGAGGGGAACTTATGGTAAAAAGCGAGGTCAACTTAGTAAAGAATCTGCAATTAAGAATCTTTTAAATTGAACTAAATTAGCAACTTCATTTTAGGAAAAGTATTTAAAACCTGTAAGGGAATCTAGGAACACTTAGAAGTAAATTTAGGAGTAACTCTAGGTGGGTGAGAGAAATGAGACAATTATTAATTTAAAGAAAATAATTATTGGAGGAAAGTGGGGGATGGATGACACTTGTACGAAGAATAATTTTTGAAAGATTTTTATTAAAACTTAAAATTTAATGAGATTAGGGAAATAATGGAAGTTATAAAATTCTATGAAAGAGAGAGAGGAGAAAGAAAAGGGGGATCCACTGTTAGCATAACGTTACGCTGTTGTATTAGTGACTTGACTTATTTACTTGTGAGGAGTTGGGATTTCCCAGCTCAGATAGGAGTGGTAGCTCGACCTTGCGAGGCGAGCTGGGAGCTAGACGTACCATTTGGTTAGTGTGTGGCCCCTTTGTGGCTCGGGGGGCTAAGGGGGAAGAAGAGTACCCCTAGCGTTGGCTGGGAGGTACCGGTGTAGTCTCGATAGTCAGCGAGCATGAGCGGCATAGAGCGCGTGGACGTCATTCGAGGTGGGCGATAAGGCAATGGTATGCTCCTTATTTGGTAGAGTAGAATGCATATTTAGTCACTTCGTCAATTATAATTGTATTGTTGTAAAAACGTTAACTCAGCTGTTGTAATTCGGTAATCGGTGGAAAAATAATCTCTACTTAATCTATTGTATCTATATCATTAAACGTCTACCTCTGTTGTTCTCCTCAACTGAATGATTACCTCGCGCCTTCTCGCAATTGAATACCTCTACTTTCCTTGAAATTTAACTCTACATTCTTGAATGTTTACCTCTGCATACGTGATGATCCCCTCTGTGTTTTATATGGATTAAACTCCAAAAGGTCTGCGTTTTAATGATTGTTTGTATTGTTACTTACTTCCCTGTGTTTTAGGATAATTTCCCTACGTTTGATAGTTTCCAGTCGAGATATGAAGAATCTCGTTTCTTTTACAATGATATTATACTTAATGTTTGATTGCTAAATCAATATTTAATGACTGCGAAACTCATTGTGATACCTACGTTTTTACCAACGAAGTACATTGTGATTTACTCACAAATTATTTAATTAGAGTGGGGGTAATTAAACGCCTACATTTTGGGGTGATAGTCTGTGATTTACTTCCATTATAAGGCAAAGAGTAGATATAAAGCTCTGCACGTTTTTATGCCTGGATTTATCTAAACGACAACAATATAAGATAATAGTTCTGCTATATCCTTCTTAATGGCCCCAAGGTAATTTATAGACAACTCATCGATGTAAAATGGATTTAATTATCTGTGGTATCACACCTTATGGAGAGAGCAATTTGTATTCATAGCAGACAAGGAGTTTTTAAATGTTAGACAATATATCTTTACTAATCCAGATGATTGTTAGCCGTGACGGACAACGATATTCCGAAGGCGTTGTCTTTCTACTGTGTTGACAATGTTTCTTCTAAAACAAATGGGGATGTTGGTGCCGACAACGATTCGTTCCACCACGCCTGTCCCACTGCGAATCTACATAAGGCTGCAATTTTCACAACAATTTAGTCAACCCCGCGAGTCTTCTTTGATAGACCGCACCTCTTGAATTGGACGACGATATTATATTTGATGGAATTATATATTTGATAACATTATCGCTTAATTTTTAGACAACATTTACATGTGAATTACAGAGAAGATTGACTATGTGGATATGCGCTGTAATGTTTATAGCATTATTACTGTTCACGTTTCCATCCAAACCTCTAAACTCCTTCACCCTTGAAGTCTTGCAACGAAGTCAATCCTTAGCTCGCCATTGTATTGTGATTTTTCCCTTGCCCCAGACACTGGTACAACTGGAAATCATTCAGGTTGTGGAGTCCAGGTCATGCAGCGTGTGGTAGATGGAACTTCCCGCTATTCACTCTCTGAGTTTTAAGAGTGAATTCACTTGCCAGCCGGGTGAGAAAAATTTCATCTTATTTATGACAACATTAATATTCTCACCTGCATTTTTATGAGTGAGCCTGCTTGGGTTTAAAGAAGTATGCGTTTCCCCACTGAAGACATTCCTGCATCTTAACCATTAAAAACCATTATACCTGTGCGTTATACATCGAAGGATTGCAATTTTTTTTATACATTTAATTGATTGTGTTTTACCCAGACTGTGACTTCGTGGTTACCATAAGATGGACCGGGTTGAATCTGAGCTTGACTGCACTCTTACACTATACCTTGGCTTTGATTTGGTCAGTTGTGATCCTTGTACTCTTTGGTTAGATGGACAACGATGGAGTTTATTTTATAACACAATGTTCGATTTTAACCCAATCACTGCAATCTCGCTGCAATTGAAACACTGCAATATCACTCTGTCAGGGATTTCCTTGGCACATTTTACAGCCTCCCATAGTTTTAGACCATGATTCCAGTGGATACCGTGATAGTAATGTGTTGGGGAGTGCTAAGATCAAGACGTTTTAAATCCTTGCTAAATCCTTTATAATTTTAATCCTGTGCAAAGACAACGATATAACTGATGAAATTTAATTACACAGTTATTAAGCCTGTGACTGCTTTATAGAATGTACTGTTTGACGATTATAAGAACACCAGAGGTATACGCGTGCAGCACGAGTTAAGACTTCTGTCAACTCAAGCCCATCGCAGGTGCGAAGTATTTTTCCTTTCACATACCTCATCATTTTCATATGATTTTCATTTGATTTTATTTCCATAAAAAGAATAAAAATAACGATGATGTATAGAACATGAATTTCAGGTGTAATAAAAGAACATGATTTTCAGTTGTAATAAAAAGAATATGATTTACAATAAAAATAATTTTATTTACAATATGAATTACAATAAGATTTTCATTATGATTTTATTTCATTATGTTCATCATCTTTATTTTATTTGCAATGTTATTGTAATGCAAGTTCATTGTAAATTATTGGTTGAAACATGTAATTGTAATGTTCTTGCATTATGAAAAATGCTATGTGAGCATTTGATAACTTATGAAATGTAAGATCCTCGTTGTTTTATTTGAAATATTATTATAATGTAAGGTCATTGTAATTTATGGTTGAAACATGTAAATGTAATGTCCTTGCAATATAAAAAGGGGCTATGTTAGCATTGATAACATAGGAAATGTAAGATCATTGTTATGTTTATTTACAATGTTATTGTAGTATAAAAAGTAATGATATGGTTAATTTATTGTAAGGTTAATTTAATTTTATTATTAGTGACAACGTTAAAAGGTAAGGTCCTTGAAACTAAGTACAATAAATTAATATGATTTAGTAAATAGGGAATTTGCAATTAACTATATGTACTTATTTTTAAGGTTAGGTTGGTAACTCATCGACTAACGGAATTTAAAAACGAAGTGATTGATCTGTACTTGTTGCCATTTGATTCGTACGTAATGCTGAGTCTTAACTAATGGATGATTATTGTCGTTTTCCTTCTGACTTGTGCCTTTCGTAGAGGACGTGGTCATTCGTTAACTTTTGTTGTACTTGGTTGTAAACAATTTATTGCTTGGTCTGCTTGTGTCAGGTGGGATGTAGACACCTCCATGTTCCTCAGAATAGTCGTCAGCCCTGAGACCTTAAATGGTTAAAATCAATGGGAACCTGGGCTTGAGCGTTTCTTATGTGTCTTGGAGGTCCTAACCATTACAGGGTAGGACAGACGGGTAGTCAGTCTCATTTATAGTCGATTGATTGTCGTTTAATGCATGCAAATACTTGATGTGCGTCTTAGGTCGTCATGTTGTGGTTGTAATTGTATGCGTCTTGTTCGTCGTTGGGTGGCGACGTAGAGTCGAATGTGTTTATTACCCTTGTACACACATGCACACACCTTATAAAAAAAAATAAAAATTTTACACTTGTTAAGAGGTTGGTCGTCGTAACGAGGAGGTTCGTTACAGATCTTGGTGCCTTTCCAAATTTTACCTGTTGTTGCTTATAAAATTATTTGTAGCAATCCAATATTATTTTTGGATCAATCATCTTGAACGTATTTGGATAATAAAATCAAGTCATGATCAGATCCATATCAAATATTTGATAATAGAAACCTGTGAAACAAAAAGAAACCTAAATTAATAACCTAAAAATTGTGAATAAAACAAAATCTAGAACAATAAAATAAAAAATGAATTTAAAATAACTATAAGTTCTAAACAAACATTGTTTATAATTTCGTTTCAAATATGATATTAAATTCTAAGAGCTTCAAGTTTTTTTTTTTTTGTAACTAGTGTAATCGGTAACAACGACAGTATCGTACTCGCATGACACAGTGTCGAATCCTGCCGGCTGCCTTATAACCCCTAGGGAGGAGCACACATCCCACAAGCACGTTCTCTGGGTAAATTGGGGTGAGAATCGACCTTGAGACCTTTTTTTACATATTTCCTTCCATTTACATGACACTTGCCAATCAGTCTACACCCCTATGAGCTAGAATCTTCAAGTTAATGGAGAAGAGAAAAATATTAATTTTGTTTTATTACCAAATCAAACAAATCATAGATAATTCTTTTATTTTTTATTTTTAATTATTATTTTTATTTTGAAATGAGATGCAAAATGAAAAGAATATAATTAATTAATATCACCAAATAATTTTATGAAAATGAGAAATCAACCAAGATATTATTTGATGAAGTATTGAACCCATTATTCAAAATAGTCAAACTTGCTAATAAGCATAATAAATATTTCTATGCTCGTTGATAAAAATTAACGTTTTTGTTTAAATTGAGATTTCTATGCTCGTTTCTAAATTTTGACATATACTCTTGTAATGAATGTCTCGTACTATAGTGAATGTCTTAAGTTTGTCTCAAAGAAAGACAATGTATGAAACTATTTGAAAATGTTGATTCTGTAACTCATTATAATTATCAAGATTCTAATGGGGGCCCTTTAAATTTTGTAAAAATTTAGGGGGAGTTGTTGGGGCCTAACAAATCAAGACTTACTGGGTGAAGCAGTTATCTCTGATCTGGTAAGATTTCATCTCATGAAGAAAAGAATAATACTGATAAAAGGATTTAAGCTCCCTAAAATAAATTCACTCTGAGATCATATGGTATTAGGATAAGCTCAATGTTATAACCAGACAATATAATTTTCTTTGCAGGAGATTATAAACTGAAATACTGTCTTAATAAAAGAGTCATGATGTTTATAAAAGAACTTCAATACCGTTGACAGAGCCACTACTGCCCGCAGTCATCCATAGACTCGACAGGGATGTCATTTAACTCACTCAAATGCTTTAATCCCATCCAATAGTTATATCCACATGATGTATACTTCCATAAAAGTTAATTTAAAATCATATACCTGCTACCTCTCAACCCAGCATTGCTTCGTTGCCAGCAGGCCTGTTCAGTACCCAGACAGAGTTGTCTTGGTATCATGTGTGCATTTACCCACTGCCAACGAGCATGTTCAGTACCCCGACGGGTTTACACACACTTCCCAGACATAAGTGCTTTCAACCCTCTTATGACACTTTTAAATAGTAATACAATTATAGATTTATTGATGAAAAAGAGAGCGGGGTGATACTGGAAGTTAATTGCAATACAGGTGAATAATTGATTAAGTTATTTATTTTCTTTCAAAACTGGAAGTTTGATCATGCTTTAGATATTTTAGATTTCCTTTAAGAAATCATCTAAAGAATGGGGAAGCACTTAAAAGTGATCCATTAAGAATATGGACGACGTAAAAAGTTTAAAGATCATCGTAATTCTCAAAGATTTAAACAATATCTTTGGTGTCATACTCTGGCAAAGACAATTTGAGGACAAAATGAAAGTGACAATTGACTTAAAAATCAATTGTCTGAGCTATATCTTAATATCAAGACCTCTTTGAAATATTTCAATTTGCTTGAAAAACACAAGTCTTAAAATAAATGCTTCCTTCGACATAGTTTTTTGATCAGAAATATATTGATTCAAAAAGAAAGATAAGAAGAAAACTCATTCAAAACAATCAAATAAAACAAGAAACACACAACAAACCAGATCAAATTTTATTAATGGAATTCAAAATCAGAAGTACACAAAATCAAAACAACAAAATAAAACTTTTCAGAAAACAATTTTGGCCAAAGATAAACTTGAGCTTTTGGATCCACTAGCATCTTACTGTAAAATAAATGAAGAACTAAATCATATAAAATATCATGTGCGAACAAGTTCTTTTCTTAAGATAGTGATGCATGAGATGCTACTTTGACCAAGCATTATTATTAAAAATAAAAGAGACTAAAAGAAAATAGAAAAATACTTATTAAAATGAGTGCAGTCCTACTCGTGGCACCTTGGGTCAGGGTTGAATTTATAGTTCAAATTTACTTATCTCTTTACTTTCCATTTAAAATTTTCATGATGATACTGCGTTTTTGAAAAGAAATGTTCAACGAAAAGCAGTCAGAAAAAAATAAATTAAAGTGGACTTCCCTGGTAACATTCATATTATGGTTCTCTTGGTGTACCCACTTGTGTTCATAACTTCATTATTACACAAAGAAATATTAAGAAATAAAACTAAAGGAAACCTACTCCTAAACCTACTCTAAACTACTAAATAGATCAAAATGCTAAGTAAAATCGTATTTCCAATGTAGCCACAAGAGAATCTTCAATCCTGCAAGGCATAGAAAGTAAAAAATCAGAATAAAAGAATGTAGTATTTGGAGATACAAAAGAAATATGTCATGCTTACTTCCTATGTATTCTTTTAAAAACAAAACAAGCATGACCTTACCATTTTTTTGAAACTTCTTGATGTATGAATCCTCCAACCATTTTGCAATGTGGTCGTGATATGAGTCATAATGGCATGTAAGAGTGTAAGTAAGTTTGGAAAACTTGTCAATATTACGGGGACCTGAAATAACCATCAAACAAGGCCGAAGTGCCCCATCCTCCTGACATTTCTCCAAGTGTTCATCAATTTCTTCACATGGAGGATCTAAAAAAATCATGTAATGCTCACTTCCTAGATATTTAGGTAGAAACAAAGCAAGCACAACTTTATCTTTATTATGAAGATTTTTTAGATACGAATCTTCAAGCCATTGTAAGATCCTGTCATAAAAATTAGGATGCAAGCTATGACTTTGATGAAATGGATATATCAATGGGGAACACATCATAAGAGGATTCATGACATCAATTAGATTATTGGTTTAAACGATTCCTTTGATGATATTGATCATTTCAAAATGTGAAGCATAAACATTAAAATTCGAACTAATCAAAGAACGAATATGCAATGTAGAAAATTTGATTTCCATAAGAATAAGCACATTGTCTTTTTCAACAATAAATCATGTAAAATCATCTTGCAACATGTCATTTTTCCATGCGAATGATGAAAGTGAAAGAGCATCAAATCCAACTTCATAAACATTATGTTTGGAATTAATTTCACCAAATTTTGGCATATCGAAAATATTTGATTGTGATGGCAAAGAGTAAGATATTGTGGGTAAAGTATCAAGTCCACCAGAATCTAAGAAGAGATCGGGATATAAAGAGTAAAATGAATCATAAATGAGAACATGAAAATAATATCTTGAGCTATGATATTTAACAATGGTATTCTCAAGACATTCTTCTTTACTTTCCTTAAAAATTTCACTTTGTTTTGGTGATAAATTCTTCAACATAATATGATCATCTAAATTAGTCTCCTATATGATAGATAATTCAAAAATTTCACGACAAACATCTGATCTTTCTTGTGGATAATGTATCATTTGTAGATGAGGTTTTAATGTTTCTTCTTCCAATTGCAGATCTACATCTCTAATCAGTTTTATTGGAATGTTAGAATGCTTAAGATCATTTTCGTCACCTAAGTGTTCTTCAATAACTGAATTTAAGTACTGATTAGAGCAAGAGTTAGAAGAATATGGACATTCGACTTGACCGAACACCCAATCTTCTTCCACGATGGTCGATGACTGATTATACAATGATTCAGAGGAAAAACCAATTTGATTGTCAGTAAGAACATTTTTAATAGATTCTACCTCCCTTGCTTGTTTAAAATTTTTGGATGGATTCCTTTCATCCTGCGAACAAAATTCTTCCCGCAGTTGAGTGGTAGGATTTGCAACTGATTCATCATTCTCTATTGAATGTGACTGGATGAAAGAGATGCAAGAATCATAGAGAACGTTTAGTACAAATGACATGCCATCAAGATTAAATTTATAGAGAACATGATGGATTCTTGTTGAAAATTCTTCTGGAGATGAATTGCCATTGATTAGTAAAGTCTGAAATTCTTCACATAATTGATTGTAATCATAGTTTTCAAAAGCATCTAAAAATTCATCTACAAAATGAAATGAATCAATAATGTGATATGCTGGAAAAGACTCAAACCAATGTTTAATCTAACCCCTGAAAGTAAAATCAAACAATCTACACAAAACCTTTAAATTAGAAATGTCATGCTTGATGCATTTACACTAAAACTTGTTAATATGGTCTTTTGCAAATACATTCCCCCCTCCATCAAAGGTGAGTTTGGACAAGAGAGAGACTGCCTTGTTGGGAATATCAGGTAATGAGAAGTGGAAAGCATGTTCCAACACAGTGATTTGGGGAGCCATGGGAAATTAATTAATTTCGAAACAAAGACTCCTATAAGGCCAACTTGTCAGTCTGGAATACCGAACATTATGATAGGCCGAGGGGTAAAAAATTTAATCATTAAATTTACCTCGACCCTTCTTTTAGTGCCATTTGTTGATGGACAAATTTGACTTGCCGTCAACTGGAATAATAGATCCGGTCCGAGGTTGTCTAAATAACCCAAGAGGTTTGGTGTAACCTATTCTGACGGGTTTAATGGCTCCGTTGGCCAACTAAAGTCCTAAAAATAATAAAAGAAATGAAACTAATCTAAAATCTATGATTCTAGTAAATGATATATTACTGACTTATGTTTATTAAAAAGAAATGTGAATATAAACAATATATATATATATATATATATATACAGGTTACAAGATTTGCATGAAATCTTGCGAAAATGATTGTTTGATAAAGTTTCTGAATCAAATATTAACAACACTTATTTTTGATTTATTTTTTTAAATATATTAAATAAATAAATACTAAATGAATACGATTGAAACAGTGACACAAAAACAGTCAAAGCTAATTAATGTAATCATTGTTTCATTCATAAACAATTCTGAATAAAAGAAAGGAATGCATCTACTTACCTCTAACTGATCAGTCAACTGAGTTTATCTTCCTATGTTGTATGAGCTCCTGTTTATCTTGTTGTTAAGGTAAACCTATAACAAAACAATACTAGCACTTCCATAATACATTCAAAGAAGTATTTGACATTGGAGTAAATTAATAACAACAGGAAGACATCTAATTAAAAAATCTTGTGATCTTAAGATGATCAATATTTAAGAATGAGAGAAAACTCAGATCTGAAAATTGATTTTATCCAACATTTAACATTAAAAATAAATTCAAAAATGATCAAATGATAGATCAATCACACATAAAAAATGGAATAAGAAATTATGGACAACATATAACATTTAACAATTTGAAAACACCATATGATGAGAAGCTAAAGCTAAAATCAACCATAATAATATTCTCATGATACACCAATAATGAAAGAACAAAATGGAATAAGCATCACACAGGTCTAAAGCCAAAGATGAATTGCTTTCTCATATTCTTTCTCAAAATCACATGCCAATATTGTGGTCCAAAAATGATTTTTTTGGGATAACAGACTCTTAAAGATTGAAAAAATTAATATATAAACGATAATAATTAATCATGTATTGATAAAATAAACTAAAGCTAATTTAAATCAATGCATAATCAATTAATCAAAGAATATGAAGATATTATAATGAAAATAAAACTATTTACTCATAGGACAAAAGCCATTAAGCAACCTGGAATTCCATATTCTTCTTTGAAAATACTCGTCCATTCTTCCAAAGATTCCAATTATCCGTTACTCCATTTGAAAAAAAAAAAGTTTACAAAAGAAATAATATACAAAAGAGAAAGGATTAAAATCCTCCTCCCCAATTCTTCGATCTCCTTGGCTCTGAACTTTCTGATATATTTATACAAAGAGTGAACAATCTGGGCGTCACTAATAATTTTTGCCACCTGAATTTTGTCTCGTAAAGATACATCAATATCTCTCAAATCGTACATTTTTTTGGGAAAATTTCTACTCAAAATGTAAATGGGTTCATTTGGGAAATGGGTTTTTAACTGTTTCTTCAAATTCCTCACGGTTTGGCTGCAATCAGTTCTGCAAAATCGCCTATTTGATCTTGACGCCTTTCCAAATTTTATCTGTTGTTGCTCATAAATTATTTGTAGCAATCCAATATTATTTTTGGATAAATCATCTTGAATGTATTTGGATAATAAAATCAAGCCATGATCATATCCTTATCAAATATCTGATAATAGAAACCTAAATTAATAACCTAAAAATTGTGAATAAAACAAAATCTAGAATAATAAAATAAAAAATTAATTTAAACTAACTATAAGTTCTAAACAAACATTGTTTATAATTTCCTTTCAAATATGATCTTAAAATTCTAGAAGCTTCAAGTTAATGGAGAAGAGAAAAATATTAATTTTGGTTTTTTACAAAATTAAACAAATCATAAATATATATATTTTTTTAATTATTATTTTTCTTTTGAAATGAGATGCAAAATGAAAAGAATTTAATTAATTAATATCACTAAATGATTTTATGAAAATGAGAAATCAACCAAGATATTATTTGATGAAGTATTGAACCCATTATTCAATATAGTCAAACTTGTTAATGAGCAAAAGAAAGAACACGTAATCATAATTTAAACGAAAGTAAACAGTTGATAAAGATTAACATTTTTGTTTAAATTGAGATTTCTAGGCTCGTTTCTAAATTTTGACATATACTCTTGTAATGAATGTCTCATACTATAGTGAATGTCTTAAGTTTGTCTCAAAGCAAACCAAGGTATGAAACTATTTGAAAAGGTTGATTCTGTAGCTCATTATAATTATCAAGATTCTAATGGGGGCCCTTTAAATTTTGTAAAAATTTAGAGGGAGTTGTTGGGGCCCAACAGTACCTTCCAAAGGCTCCAAGCGAACGACACACATAAGTAATTGTTTAGTGATTGGTCGCACACATGACTCATTTGAGATTTGAGTTTCCCCAACTTCCTTGTTCTTCCTTGGTCTGCCCCTTCTTCTAGGTATCTTTTATTGGGGAGACAAGGCTTCCACTGTCCTTCCTTCCTGCACAGTTTCTTCCACTACAATTTCTGCACGGTGTGATGTCGCTGTTCTCGTGGGTAAAAGAAAAAAACCCTCTTTTATCCTTGGGGATTCCTTTTGTGAGTTGAGAATGAATCCCAATCACTTTGGGGTTCAGGTCTGGCGATTCTGCCACTTCACACGCCTTTTTTTTATTCTTTGAGAGGTTTCCATGGTGCGACCAATGTTTATCATGTGCACGACGGCTCCAAATAATTCCCAAGATAGAGAATTCGATTGACTTGGGACTACGAGAAAACTTACAGACAGAGCCTGAATCTAATTTCGCGAATAACATGGGTGCAGGAGATCTAGGATTTATAACAAATCGGGCGGAAGGAAGAATCATGCCAAGGAACAGTGAATTCATGGTGACTAGATGTTTCAAATCGAATTGCAGATTTGCCACGACACATCCCCGTGTGTAAGGTACATGTGATAAGGGCTGCAGGGTATACATGATACGAACACCACGATTTTTGATTCCCTCATCCTTCATAATTTGTTGAAAATAGTTTCTGCACTTGTCGACGTGAATTCCATTAACTACTTGACTCGACCTGGGGCACATAGAAGCTACTTTTTAACATGAATCGACTCTCTGGGAACAACATACCCATACCATTTACGCATGTTTCAAATCTGACATCCCTTCCTTCTTCCAAGGGCCAACTGCCCATTTGTTGACTTCAACCCCTTCACTGTTACGTACCCGACTTCACATGTTTGGACACATGGGCCATAGCCCAACCAAAAACCGACTCTAATTGAAAGAAAAATGGCAACGCTAACAAGAGGAAACAAACCGAAGAGTGAAAGCAATAAGGACATGAGAAAAGTCAAGTGATTTTCATGTCAGAAGTTTGGGCACTATGCAGAACAATGTCCTAATAAGAAGAAGAAGAAGCAGACAACAACTTCAGCAGAGGTGGAGGAGTTTTTTGCCAAGTTCGATAAGGAGTTTTCCTTAGTGGTATGTCTTTCCACTAGAGCCACTCATTCCAGTGTGTGGTATATTGACAGTGGTGCCTCCCGCCATATGACAAGTGTTCATGAACATTTGATAGATTTTACACAGATTGGTGATCTTGAGGTAGTTCTTGGAGATGATCGGGTGGTCAAGGCAGTTGGTAGTGGGACTATATCATTTCAGAGGGAGTCTCTACCTCTCATGTTGTTGAGAGATTTCCTGTATGTTCCTGGCTTGAAGAAGAACTTGATTTTAGTTTTTACTATTGAGGAGAGGGGTTATGAAGTGTTGTTTCATGATGGACATGTTCTCCTATTTCCCAAGGGGTCCAGTATCATTTTGCCCAAAGTGATTGGGACTCAACATGAGAAACTGTACAAGCTCATGTTTCAGCCAACTAGTACATTATTTCATTCTACCAACAACAATGATCTTTGTGAGCTATGGCATAGGAGGATGGACCATTTGCATCATGGGGATCTGAGGATATTGAGGGATATTATGACTGGAGTGCCAGAGTTCAATACAAAACACTAGGAGTTGTGCAAGGGGTGTGCTTTGATAAATTACACCAAGACTTCTTTTCCAAGCAGTGACAACAGAGCAACATGTATATTTGATCTGATTCATTCTGACATATATGGTCCTATGTATTCTGCATCTTTGAGTGGTTGTTTGTACTATGTCATATTCATTGATGACTTCTCTTGAAAGTCTTGCATTTTCTTCATGAAGACCAAAGGACAAGTCTTCAATCGGTTCCAAGAGTTTAAAGCTCTTGTGGAGAACTGGATTGGAAGGAAAATAAGAGTAATGAGGACAAACAATGAGGGTGAGTATACCTCCAAGGAGTTTAATGACTTTTGTGCAGAAGAGGGCATCAAGAGAGAGTTGATTGTTCCTTACAACCCACAACCGAATAGGGTTGATGAGAGGAAGAACATGACCATAGTTGGGGATGCGAGAGCCATGTTGCATGATGAGGGGCTGCCACTTTTTATTTGGGCTGAGGCATGTTATATTGCAATCTATATGCAAAACATGAGTCCACACAAAGCATTGTGGGACAAGACTCCTGAGGAGGATTTCTCTGGGAAGAAGCCTGATGTTGGGCACTTTAGGATTTTTGGGTGCCTTACATATTCACATTTCCTTTATGAGAAGAAGACAAATCTATAACCCATGACAAAGAAGAGGATCTTTTTTGGGTATAGCGAGACTTCAAATGATTTCCGCATATACATCCCTTCGTTGAAGAAGACAGTTTTGATAAGGAATGTGATATTTGAGGAGGATAGAGCCTTTAGGAAGTTACGAGGGACTACGAGGGGTGAGAAGTCATCACCTTAGATTCAGGTGAGTCCACAAAAAATTTCAGTGAAATAGAGTTCAGGTCCACCAACTTCGGTGATGACTAGACCACACGTTACAGGGCCATATATGTTAGGATCATAGGTTACTGGTCCACATGTTTCAGGATCAAGTTTTCCAGATTCTACTTCAATTTCACAGTCTTTAGGTGATGGGGTTGAGAAGGGAGAGTCCCCTCCACAGGACACTACTTAAGAGAGGAGGAATCCCAAGTGGCTTCAGGACACTTTGAGGGAGGCATAGGGTTAAGTGGGGAATCCCAGGCAGGATGTGAGGAACCTCTTGAGAAATGTTTCAACTACATTGCGATGGTGAGAAACATCAGGGAGTATGAGCCTTCCACTTTTGAGGAGGTTGCTGATAGACATGTTTGGAGAGATGCCATGATGGAAGAGTATAGTTCCATCATGAAGAATGATGTTTGGGAGATTGTTCCTAGACCTGAGGGGAAATCAGTGGTGACTTCCAGGTGGCTCTATAAACTCAAGTATGTTGCAGATGGAAACATTGAGAAGTACACATCTTGTTTTATGGCTCAGGGGTTCTCACAGGTTGAGGGAGTTGACTATGATGAGACCTTCGCTCCATTTGCTAGATATACTTTGATCAGGGAAATGATATCTATTGCAACAAAGATGGGTTGGAAGATCCATCAAATGGATGTGAAGACCGCATTTATGAATGGTCTCATCTAGGAGGAGGTGTACATTGACTATCCATTGGGCTTTGAGGTGCATGGGAGAGAGTATCATGTGTGCAGACTGAAGAAGGAATTGTATGGGCTGAAACAAGCTCCTAGAGCTTGGTATTCTAGGATTGATGCCTACTTGCAACAGTTGGGCTTTGAGAAGAGTGAGGCAGATCCCAACCTGTAATTCATTGTAGTTGGAGAGGATCCTCTCATACTCTTGATATATGTTGATGATATTTTCATTACAGGGGATGAGAGACTCATTACTAGATGTAAGGAGAGCCTTGCTTCAGAGTTTGAGATGACAGATATTGGACTGATGAATTATTTTTGGGGATTGGAGGTTTGGCAGAAGCCTGGACACATCTTCCTGGGATAGGGGAAGTATGCTTGTGACATTCTGAGGAGATTCCAGATGGAGGATTCTATGCCCATCACCACACCCATGATTACTAACTGGAAGAAGCTTCATGCTTCCGAGTCACAGTTGGTTGATTCCAGTTTATATCGTCAGTTGATCGGTTCATTAATGTATTTGGTCAACACCAGACCATATATATTTTTTTGTTGTCAACACTCTCATGGTGGAGCCTAGGAGATTGCATTGGGTGGCAACAAAACATGTGCTCATGTATCTTTGTGGTACAATGGATTATGGTCTGGACTATATGAGAAGATATGGAGTTCGATTGGTGGGCTATACAGATTCAGATTGGGCAGGATATGTCAGTGACATGAATAATACTTTTGGATTTTGTTTCAGATTGGGCTCAACAATGGTGTCTTGGTTCAGTCAAAAGAAAAATTCAGTGGCTATCAAGTTCCATTTATTCAACAAAGAGAACAAATGCTATCGAGCAAAATTATTTATTTAGTTATCAATCGATCCACACATAAATTATGGAAATGCTAAATAACTCTGAATCAACTATCCTCCCAGGAAACATATATCCATTAAGTATAGGAAAATATTTCGATTATATTAGATAAGCGATTTTTATAAGGGCAAGAAAGTTAATTCACCATTTCACAATCATCCATGCATGGTCGAAATAAAATTTCATATTAATAATGCGAAGTTTAAATATATAAAAAGAAAGTAGAAATATAATGGCCAAACATTGATAACGTTAAAAGATAGTTCTTCAAATTGAATCACAATATTCATGTACTTAATACATGTGACCTTTCAATAATTTATTCTTGGAAGGTTCTAATGAATTTACTTCAACAGTTTGACATCATAAGAATTATTTAAACATAGATTCAACATAACGATAGTTCATTCATTGTTAGGAGGTAATTTATACACAAACAAAAACAAAATAATGTGTCAAATTCAGCAAGCATTCCCGCCTGTTCAATATACAATATAATCCTTAAATAAGAACAATTACTTTTATAATCAAATATCGAAACCCAAAATCATCAAGATGAAGAATGATCTTCAATCGAATTCTTGCGCATGTCCTCACTTTCGCTTGCCAATCCAACAACTTCATTGGTACCTCCCAGCCAACGCTAGGGGTACACTTCTTCCCCCTTAACCGCTCGAGCCGCAAAGGGGTCACACATAGTAAAACAAAAATAATTAGCACCAAAACTTGCCTCACAAGGAAGAGCTTCCACTCTTTTCCAAGTTTTGGAACCCAACTTTCAACAAGTAAACTAGTTCATAAAAATTTTGACAGCATAACAATACTTTACAAAAGTGAGTCCCTTCTCTCTTCCTCTCCAATTATTTCATAGATAATTTCTCAATGACACATGTCCTCATGCACAAACAATTAGTGTTTAATTATTTAAATAAATAATTATTCACCCACTACATGTGTCACACTCTCCCCAAGTTACACATGTTAATTCTTTTTTTATTTTATTTATTTAGGCATTTTCCCTCACACTCCCCAATTTGTTCCTAAATTTTCTCTTAGTTGTCCCTTAGTTCCCCAATTCTTCATTTATTTTGTGTCCCCTAACTAGATTTTAGTTTGAGTTGGATTATGAGTCTTCTTTTAGTTAGGATTAGTGGTACATTGACTCAAGATGTTACTCTATGCAGACTACCTATTCTCTCGTGTTTTAATTTCTTCTTATTTAAAATTCTCTTTTAATATTTAATGCACACATGTGCATTTACCCAAATTTTATTCTTATTTCTTCTTACAATTAACTTTCTAGTATAATTCTCTTAATTCATTTTTATGTTTTAATTTGGTCAAACATCTTAGAATTATACCTCTTGTTATATTTCTTAGTTTGAAATTTAAATAATTAATTAAACACTATGTTCTAACAAGGTCTAAACATTTTTATTATATTTTCTAGGCAATCTAGATTTCTATTGATTCACAATTTGTTTACACGACGTGCCCTTCAAGACGCACCTCCGTGCTCCAAGGGTACCTGCACTCTCCTTTGAATAGTTTGGAAGTTTGTTTGACACTTCGAGTCAACACTCCACTTGGTCGACCGTGTGAGAGAATAAGGGTTGTCTAAGGAATAAGGATTTTTCCTTATTGCATGCCCCTTGGAATTATTCATGAGCGTCTGTCTCAGTCTTCCCTCATGGCATCGTGGACCTCTCAGAATGAGGTAATCATTAACCATGCATTCAAGTCACAACGAGAGTACTAGTAGGTTGTGATAGGGACGTTTCCAAACCTCTCCCTCATCTGTCTGGTTTTTGTGTATGACCCCTTTACTCCTAATGTGAGTCCAATTAGCAAGCATATCCAAGCATGCATCCATTGACAAGGTAAATTTCAATAATCCATATGCATAATATCCACACCAAACTCATCATATAAATCACATGTGTGTATATCAAATACTAAAACCAAATACAAGGAACCACTCCTCGACTCAATCCAGACTCCAAGGAAGTCCATTGATTCTATTTTCATCCTCAACCTGTCATGTATATTGAACACTCAGAAGAACTCATCAATACTACATGTCAATATATATACATCTATAATTAACATATAGTCACAATAGCACCATAATGTAACTCATAATCAAAGCATAATCACAATGTATCATAACTAGATCACTTGCTCGTAAGTGTCCTCAAAGAATAAGTCAGTGTAAAATATGCTCAATGGAACTTGATGTTACATGGTTGGTTGCTTTGGCATTACCTACCACCATGCATATTATTAATGACTAGGTTTGAACTCTTAAAAAATTGCAAGAGGAGATGTACCTACAGGTATCCATTAAAGTCTTCAATGGATACCATGTTTCAGATAATTGATTCAATTGGCTCTATTCTTGGGCATTAGCCTTGGGAACCATAAGCCAATAACTCAAGCACAATAGCCAAATTTGAACACTCCCATACATGCTACCCCATTCACATACAAGGAGGTTTTGATCTTAGATTTGACATATTGAATATTTAATTGTAGAGAGTGCATTGGAATTAGTTGATAGTAGTGGTCCTTACTTTCCATGTCTTGAAAACTAACCTGAAGTAATGAACTATTCTGAAACAAATCCAATCGTTCATGCATTTTGGAGATGAGTAAGAAAAGGAGCTTGTACTCATCCTTAAATTTTGAAGAGCATCCATGTTGGTGAAACGTGTGGGATATAAGTCTCACATTTATTAATCATATTGGTATTAAAGTAGTTGAATCTATGAATTTGAAGCAATTACCAACACTTTGAGGAGAAATCAAACTCATCATTGATAAATCATTGAAGAGAGAGATATTGAAATACCTAAGGGCCATCAATGTGCAAATTAAAGAGGAGAACCAACACTTAAAGGAGAAGTTATAGATCTTTGACTAAGGGATAGTGAAGTTAGAAAAGGACCTTGAGACCTCTACAAAATAACTACCTTTTCTAAATGATCTCTTTTTTGAATGGCAAGAATCCCTCATTGTTGTATGGAAGATTGGGGCAAGAGAAGAGTTCAACGCTTTCATTTGGGAGAGAAGATAATTTATCTAGAAAGTTTGCAAGAGGAGAGGTTCACTCAAATGATGTCCCAGTTGTACCAAGAATTGGCAATGAAGGAGGAGGCATTGATCAAGCTACAGGTAATTGTAAAGAGACCAAGGAAGCACATGTACCTTCACTTGTTACTATATAATCCAACACCATGAGTAAGACAAACATGGTAATCTCACCCTCTATAGACTGTCTCAAGAACCCTTTGGTGATTTTGAAAAGTATAGAAAAGGAATGAATTCCAATCTCATTAGGAAAATGGCATGTAATGGCCAAAATCTAGGCAAGTGAAGTCAAGGAATTGTAATCCCCATTGTAGCTGCACCAAGGGTCAAGAATGAAGGCCTATTATTTGGTGGCATATAGGAAAAGGATATGGCATTTTTATGAAGGAAAATATGTGGAATATTTGGCCTTCTCATCAAAAGAAAGGGAAACAACAAATGGAAGATGGTAGCACATTACCACTACATCATTATTGTGGTGGAATACAAAATGATATCTATGAGGAAAGTTTAGTATACACTAGAACTTAGAAGAAGTAGTGATCCAATCAGGAAGAACACAGAGAAGATGCGAAAATGGTATGCATCAAGCAAAACATCCCTTGTTTGTTACTATTGCACAAATTATAAAGGCCATAGAGATACAAGCTATTGTAATTCTAAGGTATGTTCCTTCTATGGGAAGAAATTCCATCTCAAGGCTTCTTCCTAGGAGAAGCGAGCCACATTCCATAAGCCAAAATGTTTTTAGAGGAAGAAAGGGCAACAAAAATTCCCCAATACAACAAAAATTTAGAGTCATATGGAGAAAAAGAGAATGCCAAGAAATCCATAAAATAACAAGAAATTTTTTCAACACTACAATATAAACACACATTAGGAAGACAAGTGTTTGAGTCTTCATCCAAGAACCACACAACCAAGAGAAGAGTGTGGAGACTAAAGATTAAAGGGGATGGATATCTTCCTGTATTTCCAACCCAAGGAGTAGAAATTGTCTAGGTATTTACAACAACACAAGAGGCCGTCTTCATTAATGAAGTGGAAAACAAGGTGATGTATGCTGAGTATGTGTATGTGTTATATTATTTGCATATGGGGAGGCCGGGGGGGGGTGTGCATTGGATTTTGACAATCCCTCCCCCTGTCGGTGTACACCTGCACTAGGAACTGCCCGGGAGTTCATAAGGGGGTTGAGATCCCCCCCCCCCCTACTTAGGAAAATCCTTCAGTGAAGGGAATCACCCCAAGCTGTCAGGGTTCAGGGCAACACCCAAAAAAAAAATTCTTCGACATTTTTCACTATTTTTAGTGGTTTTCTAATTTAATCTTGGATTAAGGGATTATGGTTGTAATCTAATATGGGTTAATGGATTAGGGTTTTGGAATACCTAAAATATTTTATATATTGTATTGTGAATGGTGAAATTAATACAATGAATAGTTGAGGGGTTCGACACCAAGGATGGTTTTCTCCCGGTTAAGGGTTTCCAACATAAATCTTTGTGTATTGTGTGTATGAGCCATTGATTAATTTATGTTTTGCATAATAATTTGTATGCATTTTTTTACTTCATAGGTTTAAAACTTACAATTCCAACATCAAAGGAAATCCCTATCCATTTTTTCCCTCAATATTTCCTTGGAGGTCATCGACATTGGGGGTTCCTTAAAACTCCATAATAGTCGACAAAGAAAATAGTTGTCCTATATGATCGGTTCCTTTTATCAGTTTGTTGAATGTATTCATGTGAGCTATGTGGAGTGGTAGATATAACCTAGATTGGAATCATAACTTATTTTCTCTACATATTGGATAATTCATGGTGTATGTAACTACTAAATCAATGGCCTAAGTCATTGGTCTATGTAACAAAATTTCGAATGATTATTTTTACATAGCCGGGTTAAATTCCTATGTTGTATTGCATCTATAACATTATCACAATGGTTCCCTTTAATTAATTCTCTGGAGTACATTTGTATTGGGTAAACCATTTGCTACAACAATTTTCTCCAAGCTATACACTGATCATTCCTTTTTTTATGTAAATATTGAGGCATTTCCCTCATCCTCAAAACTATAGGCATAGATGTTAGATACAACAAAAAATGGTGGGATCAAATTGTTCTTTAGTATGATGATGTCATGAAGTTAGAACTTGGAACATGCATTGAAGGACACATAGTGGATTGTGCCTTTACAATAGCATTTAATCCAATGTTTGATCCATTCGTTGAGGCTTCAAGCTAACTATTGCATATGTCCTTCCATCACTCAATGTGCCTACCAAGCTATAGAAATCATAATTTCTATTAACAATATCAATTGTATTCATATTGTTCCAGAGTATAACTTCTTGGATACATGTGGCTTGGGAGAATTTGAAGGAAGAGGCTTGAAGGATATAAATGAAATATATGCATTAGACTTTATTTCTCCAAATATTAAGCTACCTCCTTTCATATATGGAACACCAAATGAAAGTGTGGCTAATGTATTTTTTTGTGTGACACAACTCATGTCCATGTTAGAAACTCATTATTTTAGCAAGAACATCATTATTTCCTCGCCTGATTCAATTTTTTTTATGATACTTCAAGCACTTCTTACTAGATTGGATCTCCATGGGAATAACAAGATTCTATTAATAATGGGAAATTCATGTTTTTGGATATAATTAGTATCCCTAGTCCATTGGTTTTATCTCAAGTGGTTGGGAGGAATGATTTTCATCCTCCACAAATGGGTTCAACTCTCACAAGTGACATGTTCATCTCATAATGAGTATATTTTTGTAATGACTTTGATCCCTATTGTTGACTGACCTTATGCCTTGAATATTCTAGGGTTTACCCTGGGTACCATCCTTGAAATGAGGGGAAGTACTCGTGGGTTTTCCTTGAGCTTTGTAACCTAGAAAAAAAGATTATTCTTACTTGTAGAGAAACCATTTTAAGGCTCTTAAAATGTTTGAAGCCTCTTAATTGTACATAGTACAGAACTTGGTATCTTCACCATAAATTAACCTTAGCACTGGCTTTTTGAAGATTGTTTTTTTTTTGCTTGGAAGAGGCTCTACACTCTAACTATGTTCACTACAATAGAGATATTGAATTGTTATGAGGATACACACTATACTCTTCCTCGGTTGACATAAGGGTTGTGAGATGCATTTTGTCAGAGTTGTATGGTAGACAATCTCTCTTCAAAATTTAAAAAGAGATGGAACGAATTCATGCAATACTTTAGCTACTAGGAAATCCAAATGAAAATGTGTGGGAACGATAACACTATTGAATAAGTGTTATGAAAAAACTATTGAAAAAAATTAGAGTATACATTCATCAATGAACAAGCAAAGACCATAATTCAACCTGTGTTTTGTTGATTGCCAAAAAAGATTGTCTCTGAGTCTGAGAATGAAAGATACTTTCACATCGAATATGAGAATGGATTATATTGATCAATCATACTATTTCAGAGTATGATTCTCACAAAAGAGAATTCATGAGAAGACATATATGTATTACTAGAACAATTGAAGCCATAAATTAAAGTTGATAGCCATAAACAGAGTCAAAGCTATAGCCAAGATCTAGATTTGAGAACCATGTTCCAAATAAATATGTAGAAGGCACATTGATAAACGATATTGGTTTCCTTAGAATATTTTGGAGACCAAAACCCCTCTCAATGGGGAGGTATGATCCAAAATGGATCCAAAACAAAGGTAAATGAGACTCGATTGTAGAAGAAATCAATGATGAGAGTTGCATAAAGACAAAGAAAGCACCAAAACACAAGTAGACAAGAATGAGAGAAACTTTGAAGAGGAACATTTCCAAAAAAGAATGATATGGGAGAGAAGAGCATTGGAGAATGGGAAATGAAGGGAAAAGCATGCTTGGCCTTCTAATGACTAACCCAATTACTAACCCAAGCCCAATGCTACCTATATCCTCTAGAAAATTGATTCTAAAAGGTTGTTTGGTGGAGTAGAAAAGGATGTAGGAGAAACTCTTGTCTATGTAAATTGTTAAATGGCCCAAAGAGCCATGAGACTGCATTGCAACCTTGCATTTTTCAAGAATAAATATTGAGCAAATCCATTTTAATGTTGATTTTCCTGTTTGGGAATTTAGGATAAATTATTTGTGTCTTATGGTGTATTTAATTTGTAGTGAACTTATTTAGTTCTATGACACCATATGTATGCTTAGTTTTGGTATTAATATACTCCATTGAGTTCATTGTGGCATTGTTTCTAAGCATACATAACCAATGTATATATTCATTCTTATATTCATTTCAATGAACATAAAATAATAATCATAATCATTTATATAATAATCAACATCTATACCAAACAAAATGATATGGTTGGTCTATTTAAGTTGTGATTGGTGTTGTGAATATATGAGCACCATAGAAATGGTTTGAAATTGAGATCTTGGCTTGAATACCTAATAATTGTTTTATTGTTCAAGATAGAGCTCTCACACAATCCATTCCCTTATTCCTTTTATTGTCGATTAAACCATATACCTAGAGTATTTTAAAACCAGTTCATGGTCTGAGGTTTATTATATTGGCATCATAAAGAAAAAAATTAAAAAGGTTTTATTGCTTGGACTAGAGCCCTTACACACCTAGTGTTTTCATCCTTACATTGATATGCTATCTAATACCTCATACCAACTGATTTAGGAACTCATTGTTTTCTTGGATTGAACCCCATTCATCAAATCTTGATGGAAATTGGTTTCATTAGTTGGGGTGGTTTGTTTTGGGCTTATAAGAAGGCATTTTGAATCATGAAACTAGATTTTTAATACAATGCATTTGAATATATTGTTGTTTAGTGGTTTTGGTATTACCTATTATTAATGACTAGGCTTGAATTTTTAACAAACCACAAGAGGAGATGTACCTACAGGTATCCATTGAAGTTTTGAATGTAGAGCATGTTTCAACTAATTGAGTGGGTTGGATTCATTGTTGAGCATTGACCTTTGGAACTATAAGACAATAACCTAAGCATAATATCCAAATATGAACACTTCCATACATGCTACCCCATTCATGCACAAGGAGGTTTTCATCTCAACTTTGACATATTGATTGTTTAATTGTAGAGAGTGTAGTGGAATTGGTGTATAACATTGGTCCTAAATTTCCACAACTTAAAAACTAACTTGAAGTAATGACCTAATATGAAAAAGATTCATCCTTTCATGCATTTTGGAGAAGATAAATCAAAGGAGTTTGTACTCATCCTGACATAGAACCAAATTTTATGAAATTCCACTGAGCATCTGTGTTGGTGAAATGTGTGGGATTTAAGTCCCATGTTTATGGATCGATAAAAGTGAAGGAAGAAAAAATAATCCAGTATATGAAAGAGATGACTTAATAAGTGTTCACATTAGAAAGAAAATATCTATTGAATAACCTTACACCAAGTGGGTTTTAAATATTTTTTGTAATTAATAATACTAGCTAGAATTGGGTTGGAATATGATGAGCTAGGATTTTATGGAGGATGGAAGATGAGAAAGTTTCATGGAGTATTAGGGTCCTCCATCCCTTGGGAATAGATTAGGAAGATGTGCGATATTCAGTAGACCTAATGGATGGAATTACTATATTATCCAAAGGGGTTTTCTAGACTTATCAAAATGATGGAGAGGAGGTTAAACCTAGTACTATATTAGGAGGTCCCATCCAACACCCATTGAAATGCATCCAAAATATAGAGTTGTGTATGAACATGGGTTATGATGTGTAACACCTCATGATGTATGGTATTTATTCCATGAGTTTTGGTTCTAATTATTTGTGAGATACTTTGATCTGTAATCAAGGGACTTATAGCCCACTTTCTTCACCAACACAGACCCTGTGCGAAATTTGATATCTGAACTCTATCTCAATTTTGTCCCCGAGTTTTGCATAGAATTATCTATCTCCTAGAGGATACCAATACTTAGTCCTCTACCTTGCACAATAAACTTTCTTCTACTCCTGATGAGAAATTCCTTGCTCAATGTAGCCTACACACATCCAATAGTTGGCAATGGAAGGTTGACAATTACAATGTCTTCCATGAAACAATTGAGCAACTCAATTGCATATATGTTCCATATGGAATTGGTATTCTCTTTATCATGAACAAGATTTTCTTATAAGAATGTTGTGAGCCTGAGTATCAAGTTGCATTCAGACTTTGGGCTGGTTTATGGTCTAAGTTAAGTGGCTTGTAACATAAGAGTAGAGGTAAGCCAAATCTTTGTCATTTCAAAATCTTACTATAATTACCCAAAGATATCCATCCTCATTATTAAAGTAATGAGGTTTTTACATTACAACCATCAAATATCCAGGAACATGGTTAATAATGTCAAATATTAGTATGACCCAATCTTGTGCTCCAATAGATTAAACCTTCATTCACCTCCTTTGTTTAAACCATGATGGTTATGTTCCATATGGACTCTTTCCTACACAAAAGTATCAGAATAGTGCCATGCATTGGATGTCACATCAAATTTGTGTCAGAGCAAGAGAATATGCACCAACGCTCAAGGTTCATGCTCCATGTTGTGTGCGCTCAAGGTAGATGATCCATGCCATGTCTGGACCCTAGCGAATGAGGAAATGAGAGCATAGGTTATAACTGAACCAAGGTAACAAATCATGGTTTTACACGAAGCAAAAAGGATTCCTTGGAGTGCCTTGGACACAGGTTGAAGGCACATGATATTGAGGTGTTACATGAAACACATTAGGGTTAGTTTTTTTTCACACGTCAACCAACAAGTGAAACATGGAATGGATTCTCCACAAACTAAGGTAAACACTCAAACAATGAAAATGAAGAATACCCAATGTTTTAATAACAATGATGAAATATGTGTGTCATTTTCTAAGCTAGGGTTCACATGCATCTTGGACAATAAAGAGGACGTGTGTGGGGGACCATGAATGCTAGGGTTAGAACATAGACCTTGGGCATCAAAGGAATATGCGTGTAGATCTTTCCTTGAATTTTGGCTCACATATTATCATTTGGAAAACAACTAATAACACGTGGCATCTCTCCAGGCTAGATATCACACACACAATAAGGAAGAAATGAGTGGGATCTATTGTGTGAGTTAATAAACAATGTAAGATGTTCCACAAGTCATGTGGAGTTTAGAGATGAAACTAAAAAATTGATGGTACACCTATTAAAGAATGAGGTCGACCTAGAAAGTAAATTAAATGCCCAGTAGATATAAAGACGTCCCAACAACTAAGTTAAATGCCCAACAAGATGAATATGCCCCAGGTATCAAGCAAATTGTGCATGGCACTTCAACTCTTTAGCTAGAAAATGAGAATTCACCCCAGAGAGAGAGAAATATGGTTTTATCAAGTTCTCCAAGAAATATACAAGGATGACCATTGATATTATTTCACCCCATGCATTCATTGGTGGATATTAACTAATGGTTGAGATTCACCAATGTTCTTTGTAAAAATAACTCTCACACAATAATAAAAAAATGTAATAATTAAATCCTCATACATTCAAATAATATACAAAGTAACCATTAAACATAAACAAAAAGATACCATAAAACATAATGGAAAATTTAACCATAACACACAGAAGGAAAACAACTCATTAAGACATGATTTTTTTTTACCCTAGAACCCAATTGGGAAAACCAGATTCAAATGGTGCTCAACATTCTTCTTTCTAAAAAAATTGGATACAGTTCTCTCCTCTTCCCTGGCCAAAGGACCCTTTGGAAATGAGAAAGAATGAAGAAATAAAGAGAGCTAGGGAGTAAGGGAAGGACAACATCCATAGCTCTTCACTTCTCGTTCCTTAGCCTTCTCTCCTTTTCGTTTCCTTGTCATTTTAATTATTTTTCTTTATCTTTTATCTTACAACCTTATTTGGATCATTCCATGTTAACTTGAATTGTTTTACATGGATTACATAATATTGGTTGATTGTCAATATGTGTGCAGGTATTTAGTCTTATCCATTGTTCATTCCAGATCCATTTCAGATCACACCTCCCCATTAAGAGGCTTTTTGGTCTCCAAAAGCTCAAGGAAACCAATTTAGATCAGTGTTGTCTTCTTCTCTAGAACGTGGCCCTAACACTAGCTCTTGGCTACAACTCTAACTCTAGCTATGGCTTTGGCTACTAGTGATCAAGCAGTATCTCCACACATAGAATTATTACTTTGCACACCATGGAGAAGATCATTAAAATTTTAATTGATGGTAGGTGGAAAAGAATAATTAATACTCATGAATGATTTATTTAAAATGTAAAAATGATTAATACTTTAAGTGAGTGAGAAACTCATGTATAATTCATTCAAATTGGAAAAATGATTAATTCTTGAAGTGAGTTTGATAATATCATGTATTATTCATTTAATTTAAAAAATGGGAAATTAGTTTTGTGAAAGAATCCAACTTGCAAATTAGTTTCCTAATTTAAAGGGGAAATTGGTTTCCTGGTTTTAAGGAGGAAGTTAAGGGTCTCATGAGTTGGTTTGGACTCTTCCTCACTTTACCAAAAGTGGTTTCCTAGTCTCAAGGAGGAAGTTAAGGGTCTTCCAAGTTCGCTGAGATGCTTTTTCATTTTTTCCTTGAGTGGTTATTAGATCCTAAATTTGTGGATCTTATCTCCTTGAATTATGGAGCTAAAGAAACTATTTAAACTCCTTGTTGGGAGAGATATGAGGGATATATTTTAGGAGAAAAAAAAACAATCATACTTGTGGTCTGTAAGCCCCATCATTGGGAGAGTTTTTCCCCCCTCCATGGGGAGAATGTAGTCCTTCTGGTGTCTGAAAAAATGTCACTTATGTGAGAGCCTTGAGGTTGCTCTAGGTTTCATCCCTTTAGGGAGCATAGGCCACATTTTGTGAGAATATTTCAGCCCTTTAAAAGAAACGATAATACAATTATTAGTATTCCAAGCAGATTTGAAGATGTAGCCAGTATGTCCTTGTGAACTCCATTAACAAATCAGTGATATATTGTCTCAGGTTTTCTTATGTGTTACGAGGAAAATTGCTCTATGGCATGGGGTAAACCACAACAGACATAATGACATGGAGAAATAAACTCTAATCCAAAGTTTGTTATATAAATGAAATGCTAACAAGACAAGGCCAAGAGCCTACCTCATTCGAACGTTCGATGAAGACCACCATTGAGCACACAACTCAAAGATTTATACCTACAACTTGTCCTCAACAACCAAAATATGCAAGCATATGGTGATAATATATAATGTTAGGATATAGATTAGCATAATCCATTAACATACATGAAAAATACACCCATGGAATCATAATTCAAATATTTGCAAGATATCAATTAGACGAGAAAAGAGTATTTCTATTAAAATAATCAGTAGAAGTATAAGTGACAAATGTATGTAACAGAACACATCGGAACCGAGAAAATAAGTCCCTCCAGCTGGGCCTCCACCACTTCAATTCTCCACCAAAGGCAAGGTCATATAAAGGAGACAATGAGGTTCTCCATCACAAATAAGGAAGAGCTTGGGGGCTGAACAAGGAGTTCATACTTTCAAGGATAAAGGGATGCATACTCAATATGAAGTGAAATTTCTCCAGAGTGTCTTTTATCTCAAAGTTGAATTGTTCAATCTCCTTCAAGGCTTGGATAAGGCTCAATTTATAGCCTTCAAATGGAACTGAAGGGATGAGTCAGAGCATTTCTAGTATATGGAAGGTCAAGGATCATGGATCTCGTGACATGGCATGGAAACACGACATACTTTTTAATTTTGAGCACCAAACTCGATGTACGCGAGATGTAGTGGAGCAACTTGCGTATACGCTTGTTGTTTAACTGATAGGGAATGTATGTGGAAAAATGTTCTTTTTTGGATCTGGAAGGTACAAAAGGGGACTTCAAGTCAGCATAGGGAAATGGAAAGGCCATCCAAGAAAGCTGCATGGGGTGAGGAAAAAATTGATGTAACATATGCCCCCTAATGTGTGAGGTCAGAGGAGTACCTGCGATGGCCGAAATACATTATAATTCACAGAAGTGGAGTAATGGAGACTCAAATGGAAGTGCTAGTTACTCATGAGAATATTACAATCCATAATGACTTTGTACACATGGCTACCAATCTGAATTACACTGCAGATCCATGTGGAAATATATCAAATAGTTGCTCATGTCCATGAATAGGAAATACAAAGTGCCATAGGTTGTCATAGTCACGAACATGGAATAGTGGAATCTAGTATCAAAATCAATCTGAAGATATATGTATACAATGGAGTACAATCTGATCTCCCATGTGTTACAAGGAAAATCTCTCTATGGCATGGGGTAAACCAAAATAGATGGAATGACACGTGTTAGCTCCCAAAATGAATCAATCACTATGGTTTCATTTTGCGGTTGATAGCATGGTTATCTGTAGTTTTCTCCATTTTGTTTTTAATTTCTTCTAGTGTCAAAACTTAGGTTTTAAATTCATACCTTAGAAATAAGTTGATCCATAAAGGTCTTTTCTATAAAATTTCATGAAAACATTTTCAACAGCTAACGCGTGTTGCAAGGTTGATGATTACCTGGTGAAAGTGGCGATTTTCAACAGTTAAGGAGTACTTTCCCACGGACAGTTAGCTGGTGAAAGCACGAAACATGTGTTTTTCCTCCATGTTTTCAGAAATCAAAAGATGACAAGCTCGACACATGTCACATAATAATTATAAGGCGCTGGTGAAAGAAAATAATGATGAAGATTCTGTTATGCACGTCTAAATCGGATATCATAGCAGATCGTGTTCGTGAATGCATGCTTCATGAGATAATGGCGCTGGAGATGACGAATTCACATTCATCATCACGGGTAAAGGAGCAGTACTACTCAACCAGTGACATCAAATCGACACTTCATATTCTCAACACGCATTGTCCATAGGCAATATGTTATGGTTTCATATTTGAAAGGCAACGCCGAGAGTTTTCACCAGCGCCAAACCTTCACTCAATCAGCAAAATACAGTGACTTTATTTGCAAAATTGTTTGGGGTTCGAGTTACAGATGGAAAGGAAACAAAGTGGTTCATTGTTGAGGAAAGAATTAGATAGTCTATTTTTCTTACAAGCACATCCAGAGGTGCAAAAACGTTTCTCAGACGCAGGCTGCATGGGTTTTGTTGAAAATTTACAGAATGGTTGCTGCCAAACAACAACTGAAGTGTTTGCCAATTCATATGATGGAAACAAAGCCTGTGTGGGTTCTTTAGAAATGATAATTGATGAAGCCACCATTTCCACAACAACCAACTTACCTAGATCAGGCCAGATCTGGTTTAAGACAACAACAACCAAGAATCTCAATTTTAGAGCATATCTTAAGGCAAAATTCAGAAATGTCACATGGAAGAAAAGCATGCCAGTTTCTCATTTGGAGAATGAATGGAAAGACCTGTTCAAAGTCATTCAACTCTATATAACCTTAGAAGGTAGGTATGACAAGCTGATGCTATATCATTTCAAGCTCTTAGATAATTTCACAGGGAAAACTCTCCTGAATTTACCTTTCTTCTTTCACAAAATCCTAACCAAAGTATGTAAAAAGATTAGGGCTGAACCTCTAAGTATGAAAAACACTCTTTGTCATTTCAGCCTGATCAAATTGATAATTCTAGAAGAACTAAGACAAAGAGGAAGGAGTTGGCAACATTTTCTTTTTTGGGAAGGCTTTGAAACCCAAACTCAGCCCATAAATGAGCAGAAGAGAGCTGGGAAAAATAAATTAACTCCTTAGAGTAGCTCGAGGAAGAGGAGAACTCTTCCAGGACCACCAGAAGATATGATTTCTGGCATAAAGTCTCACAGATCAAAGAAAAAATTAGATTTTGAAACCACTTCAGAGCAGCCTACAGAAAAGAAGACAAATATTCTAAATCTACCATACACAGACTCAGAAACAGAGCTAGAGCAAGAAGATGAAAGTCCAACCATTAAAATCCCTAAACACTCCATGGAATTTGCATAGGATTGTGAGACTTTTACTCCCACTAATGAAGGTGAAACATCAAAGAGCAAAAAATCAAAGAAATCACAAAAAATTAAGCAACTAAAGGAAGTGATTGCTCAACAGGAGGTTTTAGAAAGAGTAATCAAGGCAAGATACAAAACTCTGTCTGACAATTTCACAGAGACAAATGCAACATTTGAGAAGTTGGCTCGTGAAAGTGTCAAAGACAAAAAGAGAAAGAAGAAAATCACCAAAGATTATAATAGTTTATGGTGGTTAACAAAACGCCTTAAGAGGAAAATTAGGAAATTGAAGCATAAGCATAAGTTGCATCCAGATCTACAAGTACTAGCCCAACTTGCTGTGAATATGCAAGGAGATAAAGCAGAGACACACTAAGTTTTTGATAAAACAACAGTTTTGGAGGTGGAAGTTTCCTTTTGGCCAAGACAGAACTTTCACCAGCGCAAAGGGTAAATTTACAACCAGTTAGCTGGTGAAAGGTAGAGCTTTCACCAGCTAACCAGTGGATCATAAGGCGAATTAGCTGGTGAAAGCACAAAAATAATTTTTTGAAAGCTAAAGCTGGAGCAAGGAAATTTTCAAGTATTTAAAGAAGTTCAAGAGCATCAAAGGATTAACCACTTAGTTAGGAAACACTCAACATCAGAGATTCACGGAGATTTTGAAGACCAAATGCTAAATCGGTCACCTAAAGTTTCAATTATGATTAATTGAAGAAATACAACTACAGAAGACAGGTGCCTTTACCTTTCCATGACACAACAGAGTCTAGAAGCTGATGAAGTACAGATGTCAAAGATTGATATAGAAGACAGTTTGAGTTCTAGCAACTAGTCTTTGTTATCAATTGCCTTAGTTAGTTTTATTTTCTATTTTTAGATACAGATCCAAGTTTTCAGGATCTTAAAAATAGATTGTAAAAGTCTATAAATGCCTTTCTTTTCTAAGAGACAAGGGTTCAAACTGGGAATACATTTTGTGCTACTATATAGACTCTTATTGGATAATAAAATTACAATCTCCTTTTGCTTTCAATATCAGAAATATTCATGCATCCTTTTTCTGTACTTTATTTCAGTTTATCTTAGCTTTTAAATACTGTTATCTCTTTATTGAGCTCATAGACTTGAAGTGAAGGATTTCTTACTATATTGCATTAAGCCCTACATCTAGTTGTATTTGGAAATCAAGATTAGTGTTCTTCATCCTCTCCTTTAAAAATATCTGATCTGATTATTGTTTTCTAAAAGCACTGTTTCATTTGAATGTATGATGAGTTGTCTATTACATTAATCATTGAGTGATCCCATTGTTCCATGCATACCTACACATTATTTTCTTAAGTTACCAAGAATCCTTAGTCTACAACCCTAAGGAGTTTCTTGGAGTGATAACAAATTGGCGCCGTTGCCGGGGAAACAAAATTTAAGTTATGCTTTCCTGGGATACGACACATAGCTGATCTTTGATGATATACAAAGATTAGATGTTTTATTGGTTGTAATTATCTATCTGGTGACTCCACAAGTTCATCCTGGCTCCTAAGAGGATCAGTACTAGGGCGAATCCTCAAGAATCACCTATCACACCAGTGCCCAATCCAGAACTAATTCTCAGGAGAGGAAAGAAAATTCAGGGTCAAGCCTCAAAATCAGATTCAGAAGGTAATCCTCTCTTTAGTTCTGGAAAATATACTACAAAAAAATTTGAATTGTTTTCCAAGAGTACTGATGAAAAAACAATTGTAAATACTGTAGAAGAACAAACTCCTTTTTATCAACAGGAAAATAACAATGATGATAAATTGACAGATTCAAAATTGATTGAAAAGGCATCCAAATCTTTGGAAAGAAATCATAGTTCTTCTTCTCTTGAGTCTTTTCATTCACAACAGAAAGAAGATCATTTAAACATTTATACTAGCCTCCTTGCTGTTGAACATCTTCTTCAAGAGATGTTTGCTAAAGGTGAAGAAAACTTAGCTGGACAACTTGCAAATTTTTACAGAGTCTCATATCAGACCTCTTTCCCATTAGAAGATTCATCTCCTTCACATTCCCCCAGTGTTGAAGACTCAAAAAACAAACTATCACCTCTATCACCCCTGATTATTATGGCTGCACCACCTCCTTTGACTAAGATGCAACAAATCCTAGCTGCTAGGTATGCACCACTTATATTGCCAAACCCAGTATCAACTATGCCGACAGGAGACTATCAGAAGTATATGCCCAAATTCATAGGTGAAGGTGATGTTTCTGCTGAAGAACATATTGAGGCTTTCTACAGTTATGCTGAAAACCTTAATATTGAAGAGGAAGATGTTTGGACATGAGTTTTTGTCCAAAGCTTAGATGGCCATGCTAGGAAATGGTTCAAAGAACTCCCTGTTGGTTCCATAGCTGGAATTGAGCAATTGGATGATACCTTCTTGAAACACTGGGGTGATAGAAGA
>ML837268.1:0-10195 GCA_009831015.1 Picea engelmannii | reverse complement strand
TTTCCAAAAGAGAAGAAGCCTCGTCCATGCGAGGACAAAGGTGAGAGTAATGATTACCTTTACATAACATGCAAGGGAACTTGACAGTTTTCTTCTTCTTACCAACCTGAACATCACTAGTTGATGGGGTATCATTGACATGAATGACAGAGGCCGATGACGTGGAGGACCACATTTCTAAGACCTGGGAAAGACCGGGGCAATTCCTTATAAAGTGGTCACCCTTACAAAGGCTGCAAGGGAATTTGGGTTTTGGATTCTTCATTTTAATCTTGTTGACCTCATCAACACTCCCAATATTATTAACGGAAACTGGTTTCTTAGAGCCAACATTTGATGTTGTTGGGGCCTTTGTCCTTTTCGGGTTCTTCTTCTTCTTCTCTTCCTGTTTCTTCTTCTTCTGATCAACCTGGCTACTTGCTTTAGAGCTTTCACTAGGTGAAGAAGGATAAATGGAAGGAGACTTAATGGACAAAGAAGGCGAAAAGTCGACGTGAGGTTGATGTGTGGGTGGTGTACCGACATCTAAAGTATTAGGTACAGTTGAAACATTGGGAGGATTCGGGATCACCGGAGTGGGGAAAAACCAAACTGGTAATCCGATAGTGAGTCCTGGAAGACTCAGTGTGGCAACATATGGAGGACCAAAGTTTCCAAATGAAGGAAAAGTATAGGGTTCCCCAGGAGCATTGGTACTCCCAGGATTCGATGCCATTAACACTGACTCGACCTAAGGTCCACTAAGTAAAACAAACAACACACGCTAAGAATCTGAGAAGCAAACAATCAAACAAACCTTCCTACGATGAAACCACTAGTTGGTGATGAAATCCAACATCGTGAGATCAAAATAGGAAGGGGTGGGGATAGAGCGGGTGGATCAGTTACATTGGCGACATGCTTAAAGGACTTATGCCTTGGTGCAAGCTTCCACGTAGTAATTGTGGATTTACCCTCCAAGGAGCCCGAGTGAGTTTGACCAACATCTGTTCCAGGTACAGTGAGACTTCCCCTCACCGTCACCTTGTGTGAGACCCTAAAGATTATGGCTACTAAGGTCACCAACTTGTAGTTACCCATGGGCAGGTACAGTCGACAGTCCAGTCGGAACGTATGGGCAGGATAACAAGTCCAAAATCAACTTGAAAGGATCCCACACATAATCATGGGTATACCTTCCAGTGATCCCCAATATACGATCCGACCACTACAAACAGTTGGGCCACAGAGGTATAATCTCCGTAACTCACCCGAATGTGACCTCGTGCGTAACCCCTATGTGAGAGGGGGATCCCAACAAGCCAATATGACAATTGGATTTGACTCTCCCTACCGCAAGATACTAAGTTTGTTCAATAGCTTTGGAAAGTTATCCTTTCAACCTATTCCAAATCCCTATACCTTAAACTAATGTAAAAAGTCTGATAAATTTTAGTTAAGTGTTGATTTTAATGGCTATTGTTTACTCAGAGGGTGTACAAAAGTGAAACTGATGGAATGATGACTCAATTCCCCAAAATATGCATTAAGTATGATAAGCAACCGTTTCTTTTCAATGAATACCTATTTAAGGGAAAGAGGAAGAGTCGTTTTCACTATCAAACACTTGATAAGGAATGCCCTCAATCAATTTTGTTCTCAATCAAACCCAATATGATGCTACAACATTTCAGAAATGCAAACTTATATGCAAACTAATCATTAAGATGTACTTTTGTCATTTGTATGTGAATGATAAGCAATTCAATGCAAAATTTCTCTTGCCAACTACCCTTTCAGATGAAGGAGATTCAGACAAGAATATGCATATTTCACACAAACAACACACCCTTTTTTTTGCGATCAAACAAGAGAAAGAAAACCAAAAATGCAAAAGGAAGGAGAAAGAGATTGGATTAGATGACATTCAAAGAACCAAATGAGAAGATTTACAGACTTTAGATGTCCTTCACTAGAGTTCTCGCTCAGTCAGATAGGAGAGAAGAAAGCAGGGGATCGATTTCAAGCTCTCAACAACAAAAACTCAAAAATAATGAAGAAGGGCATAAAATCTAAACAATAAGGTGTTTACTTCTCATGAGGAAGCATGTCAAAGGTCAAAAGAAGAATCATGAATCTTAAAGCAGCTCAACAAGTGAAAAAACAGGGTGTAGACCTCCAAAAACTGCAATTTTTGAAGAGATTTTGCGCAAAAAGGGCTCGCTCTTTGGTATAAGGGCCACCAGAGTGTTATAAAGATCTGTCTAGAAGATTAAGGGAGCACTGGTGCTCTTCTAACAAGGCAGGGGAGCACTGGAATCATAAAGCTCAGAAAAAGTCCAAAAAAACCCAAAATTTCAATGGAATTTTTGCAATCAGGTTGAGTGTGATGGAGTGAAGAGTCAATCAGCAAATGCAATCAGATATGAAGGGGTGAACAAGGTTTGAAAACAACCAAAGGGAAATACAAGGTCAACGAGGAGAAATCAAAACAAAAATGTTTCGATTTGAGGAGTCCCCAGTGGAGTCGCCAGTTTCTGTTGTAGGAAAATCTCCCTGCGGACAAGTAGATTTCCTCAAAGAGCTAGACTCTTAACTCTAAGACAAAAAGTGCTTAACGTGGACACTGAATTCCTTTCAAATCTATACAAACTAATGCATGAGGAGGAAGGATAAAAGAAGTACCTTTTTATCGACGTTTGTCCTTGCATGCTTCGAGTTGAGCTCCAATCTTTCGCTCCTCGTTGAGCTCTGTAGACAAAACAACAGTATGACCACTTCCTACTCTATTGATATTAGCTTGAAAATAGATCTATCTATCAATGATAAGTTCATGTAAGATCAGACACAAACTAGAAAGAAACAAGCCAAGCGTGTCATATTAATGAGAACAGTGACAACAATAAATTACAATCATAGATGCGAATGCGACAGCTTCATCAAGTCCCCTTTGTCTAACCCTTGCTCAAAATATCCATGATCCAGATGACAACAACTTCAATGATTACTCTCTTCTAGTTCACTGTGTGTTTCCTATGAGATCATAGGTTTCATGCTAGCAATTCTTCCCCCTTTTCACCATCATAGAGCCTGCTTATATAGGTTAAGAGAGGCTTAACCTCTTGAGGTATCTTTAGGGTAGGTTGATGAATTCCCTTCTTAGATCAGGGATATTCTGATTGAACCAAGAATTCGAATGCAACTGCTTTCCAAGAATGAAATATCCTCCCCTTATTCTCCTCAACGGTCCAACCATTGCCTAGATTAGATAGTGCTCCCTCAAAAGGGGCATCAGGGCACTATAACACTCCCTAGGATGCTCAAGGGGAGAACCAATGCTCTAAGGATGGATAGCACTCCTTGAGAGGGGCAGTTTGTTGTTATAACGCTCCCTAAGACCTTATAGGGGAACTCCAGTGCTCCTAAGGCTGATGTAGAGGAGTGCTCTCCTTCAAAACCTTGATTTAAGAGCTCCTTTCAGGTGGCAAGAGTTTCTTGATTTAAGTTAATCATTCTCCTTCCTCCAAATCAAGTGTCTGAGGTATTCTAAGTGTCTCCTTGGTGTCATCATCATGACAGTATGCTTTGTTTGATGTTTGCGACACTTGTGAACAACATGCGACACTTGCGACAGTTGTAAGGAACATGCGACACTTACGATAGTTGAGAGGAACATGCGACACTTATCAAATTGAGTAATATTGATGTGTAACAATTGGCCATCCTTATTTTCAGATGTGTGTGAGTTTGTGAGAACATGTGACAAGTGCCAAAGATTTGAAGGCAAACAAAAACTGAAATCTCTTCCCCTCAGACCTATAGTGGTCACAGGTCCCTTCCAGCAATGGGGTCTGGACTTCATAGGTGAGATTCACACGCCTTCTAGTAGTCAGCACATATGGATCCTTGTTGCCACCGATTATTTTACAAAGTGGATTGAGGCTATTCCTACCAGGAACGCCAATCATACTATCATCATTAATTTTCTACAAGAAAACATATTCGCCAGATTTGGTTTCCCTAAGAGAAGAGTCTCTGATAACGCTGCTGCATTCAAAGATAAGTACTTGGTAAAACTATGTGAAGAGCTGGGAATTCAGCTAGTACATTCCACTGTTTACTATCCACAAGGAAATGGCTTAGATGAGTCATCGAATAAGAGTTTATTCAGAATTATAAAGAAGCTGCTTGAACAAAATACCAGAGGCTGGGATTCCAAGACAAAATTTGCTTTTTGGGCTAACAGGGTTACAAGTAAAAAGTCAATTGGTACATCCCCCTTCAAGTTGGTATATGGTACTGAAGCCATATTTCTTGTTCAACTTGCACTGCCAGTTGCAAAGTTTTTACAAGAAACTGATTCTGAACCAAGTGATTTAACTCGGAGAATCCATAATTTGGTAGAGTTGCAACAAGATAGAGAACATCTTTTGGAAAAGACAAAATTACACCAAGGAAAGATGAAGGAGATTTTCGACAAGAAAGTCAAATCAAATATTTTCAAAACAGGGGAACTAGTCTTAAAATGGGATGCAACAAGGCAAGAGAAGGGGAAACATGGTAAATTTGATGCTCTTTGGGCAGGTCCTTTCGTCATAACAACAGTTCAACAGAACAATACCTTTGTTCTTCAAAATCTTGCAGGGGAGGAAGTAGCAGGTGGCCCTTTCAATGGGCGCTTTCTAAAGACCTATTTTTCATAAGGCTTTTCCTAAAGCCCTGTTTTACTTGTACCTATTCTTTTCAGTTCTGTTTTCTTTGTTTTTATCACTTGAATAACTCCATGCCCAATGGTACTAAGCAAAACTATTTTTCAAATTTTCAAATTGTAATAAAGGCTACTGAGTCTAACTAGGTTCTTGGTGATCTCACAGGGAGGTATCCATCCCAGTTGAAGCCAAATTTTAGCTCCCAAAATGAATCAGTCACTATGGTTTCATTTTGCAGTTGATAGCATGGTTATCTGTAGTTTTCTCCATTTTGTTTTTAATTTCTTCTAGTGTCAAAACTTAGGTTTTAAATTCATACCTTATAAATAAATTGATCCATAAAGGTATTTTCTATAAAATTTCATGAAAAGATTTTCAATAGCTAACACGTGTTGCAAGGTTGATGATTAGCTGGTGAAAGTGGTGATTTTCAACAGTTAAGGAGTACTTTCCCGCAGACAGTTAGCTGGTGAAAGCACGGAACACGTGTTTTTTGTCCACGTTTTCAAAAATCAAAAGATGACATGCTCGACACACGTCACATAATCATTATAAGGCGCTGGTGAAAGCAAATAATGATGAATATTTTGTTATGCACATCTAAATCGGATATCATAGAAGATCGTGTTTGTGAATGAATGCTTCACGAGATAATGGCATTGGAGATGACGAATTCACATTCATCATCACAGGTAAAGGAGCAGTACTACTCAGCCGGTGACATCAAATCGACACTTCATATTCTCAACACGCATTGTCCACAGGCAATATGTTATGGTTTCATATTTGAAAGGCAACGCCGAGAGTTTTCACCAGCGGCAAACCTTGGCTCAATCAACAAATACAGTGACTTTGTTTGCAAAATTGTCTGGGGTTCGAGTTACATATGGCAAGGAAATGAAGTGGTTCATTATTTAGGAAAGAATTAAACAATCTGTCTTTTTTACAAGCACATCCCGAGGTGCAAAAACATTTCTCAGACGCAGGCTACATGGGTTATGTTGAAAAGTTACAGAATGGTTGCCACCAAACAACAGCTAAAGTGTTTGCCAAATTGTATGATGGAAACAAAGCCTGTGTGGGTTCTTTAGAAATGATAGTTGATGAAGCCACCATTTCCACAACAACCAACTTACCTAGATCAGGCCAGAGCTGGTTTAAGACAACAACAACCAAGAATCTCAATTTCAGAGCATATCTTAAGGCAGAATTCAGAAATGTCACATGGAAGAAAAGCATGCCAGTTTCTCATTTGGAGGATGAATGGCAAGACCTGTTCAAAGGCATTCAACTCTATATAACCTCAGAAGGTAGGTATGACAAGCTGATGCTATATCATTTCAAGATCTTAGATCATTTCATAGGGAAATCTCTCCTGAATTTACCTTTCTTCTTTCACAAAAGCCTAACCAAAGTATGTAAAAAGATTAGGGCTGAACCTCTAAGTATGAAAAACACTCTTTGTCATTTCGGCCTAATCAAATTGATAATTCTAGAAGAACTAAGACAAATAGGAAGGAGTTGGCAACATTTTCTTTTTTGGGAAGGCTTTGAAACCCAAACTCAGCCCATAAATGAGCAAAAGAGAGTTGGGAAAAAGAAATTAACTCCTCAGAGCAGCTTGAGGAATAGGATAACTCTTCCAGGACCACCAGAAGATAGGATTTCCGGCATAAAGTCTCACAGATCAAAGAAAAAATTAGATTTTGTAACCACTTCATAGCAACCTACAGAAAAGAAGACAAATATTATAAATCTACCATACACAGACTCAGAAACAGAGCTAGAGCAAGAAGATGAAAGTCCAACCATTAAAATCCCTGAACACTCCATGGAATTTGCACAGGATTGTGAGACTTTTACTCGCACTGATGAAGGTGAAACATCAAAGAGAAAAAAATCAAAGAAATCACAAAAAATTAAGCAACTAAAGGAAGTGATTTCTCAACAAGAGGTTTTAGAAAGAGTAATCAAGGCAAGATACAAAACTCTGTCTGACAATTTCACAGAGACAAATGTAGAATTTGAGAAGTTGGCTCGTGAAAGTGTCGAAGACAAAAAGAGAAAGAAGAAAATCACCAAAGATTATAATAGTTTATGGTGGTTAGCAAAACGCCTTAAGAGGAAAATTAGGAAATTGAAGCAGAAGCATAAGTCACATCCAGATCTACAAGTACTAGCCTAGGTTGTTGTGAATATGCAAGGAGATAAAGTAGAGACACACTAAGTTTTTGATAAAACAACAATTTTAGAGGTGGAAGTTTCCTTTTGGCCAAGACAGAATTTTCACCAGCACAAATGGTAAATTTACAACCAGTTAGCTGGTGAAAGGCAAAGCTTTCACGAGCTAACAAGCGGATCATAAGGCGAATTAGCCGGTGAAAGCAAAAAAATAATTTTTTGAAAGCTAAAGCTGAATCAAGGCGATTTTCAAGTATTTAAAGAAGTTCAAGAGCATCAAAGGATTAACCACTTAGTCAGGAAACACTCAACATCATAGATTCACGGAGATTTTGGAGACCAAATGCTAAATTGGTCACCTAAAGTTTCGATTATGATTAATTGAAGAAATCCAACTATAGAAGACAGGTGCCTTTACCTTTCCATGACACAACAGAGTCTAGAAGCTGATGAAATACAAATGTCAAAGATTGATATAGAAGACAGTTCGAGTTCTAGAAACTAGTCTTTGTTATCGTTTGCCTTAGTTTTATTTTCTATTTTTAGATACAGATCCAAGTTTTCAGGATCTTAAAAACAGATTGTAAAAGGCTATAAATTCCTATCTTTTCTAAGAGACAAGGGTTCAAACTAGGAATACATTTTGTGCTACTGTATAGACTCTTATTGGATAATAAAATTACGGTCTCCTTTTGCTTTCAATATCAGAAATATTCATGCATCCTTTTTCTGTACTTTATTTCAGTTTATCTTAGCTTTTAAAGACTGTTATCTCTTTATTGAGCTCATAGACTTGAAGTGAAGGATTTCTTACTATGTTGCATTAATCCCTACACCTAGTTGTATTTGGCAATCAAGATTAGTGTTCTTCAACCTCTCCTTTAAAAATATTTGATCTGATTATTGTTTTCTAAAAGCATTGTTTCATTTGAATGTATGATGAGTTGTCTATTACATTAATCATTGAGTGATCCCATTGTTCCAAGCATACCTACACATTATTTTCTTAAGTTACCAAGCATCCTTAGTCTACAACCCTAAGGAGTTTCTTGGAGTGATAACAACACACATAAATCAACTCTAATCCCAAGTATGCTATATAAATGAAATGCTAACAAGATAAGGTCAAGATCCTACCTCGTCCAAACGTTTGATGAATACCACCATTGAGCACAACTCAAAGATTTATACCTGCAACTTGTCCTCAACAACCAAGATACACAAGAATATGGTGATAATATATAAATTTATCATACAGATTAGCATAATCCATTAACATGAATGATAAATACGCCCATGCAATAATAATTAAAATATTTGCAAGATATCAATTGGATGAGAAAAGATTATTTCTATTAAAATAATCAACAAAAGTATATAGGTGACAAACATCTGTAATGACACATATCGGAACCTAGAAACTAAGTCCCTCCAGTTGGGCCTCCACCGCTTCAATCCTCCACCAAAGGAAAACTCAAATAAAGGAGACAATGAGGTTCTCCATCACAAAGAAGGAAGAGCTTGGGGGATGAACAAYGAGTTCAGACTTTCAAGGATAAAGGKATGCARACTCAATGTGAAGTGAAATTTCTCYAGAGTATCTTTKCTCTCAAAAGTTGAATTCTCTCCTATTCCCAAGGCTTGGATATGRCTCAATTTATAACCTTCAAATGGAACTGAAGTGCCGAGTTAGAGTGTTTCTAGTATATGGAAGGTMAAGGATCATGGATCTCATGACATGACATGGAAACCCGACATAATTTTTAATTTTGAGCACCAAACCCAATGTACGCGAGCTGTAGTGGAGCAACCTATGTATACACTTATTGTATAACTAGTAGGGCGCGTATATGTCGATAAATGTGATTTTTGGCTCTGGAAGGTAAAAAAGGGGACTTCAAGTCTGCATAGGGAAATGGAAAGGCTATCCAAGCAATATACATGGGGTGAGGAAAAATTTTCTATAACACCATGATCATTGAAGTCATATAGGTACTGGTCCAATGAAAGACAACAACATATTAGGAATGATGCTATTTTAAGCTGAATGTATTCTACACTATCTATCAAAGGTGCAAGTCTACATCGTGTGAATAAAGGAGTTGATGTCAAACACAATGAGACTTCGTTTGATTACCAGTCATTAAGGTATACGATTAACAAACACAAGACAACCTATCGATAATGAAAGTAGGTATCAAGGCACTGAGTACATTCTACAAGTGTGAATAAGGGTGTTGAGGTCGAACACTTGAAGAATCCATCGATAAGGAGACATTGATGTATTCCCAACTATCAATGGTAGGAGAACCTTACAATGATGACTGCAAGCCTTTAAGTACTCATAAGACTCTAGGTATCATTTATAGAATAGATGAGATGAAGTTGATGGAAGGAGACCTGATGGAAGGAGAGCATTAGGGCATATCTCATCAGTCAACATGAGGTACAAATAAATAATTTGATAATTAGTAGAAAATCAGATGAATAGGATGTTCATGAACCAACAACCCTGTGCATCTCTCGTATGCACCAGATGCAAGTAGTGCATGAAAGAGACCCTCTGAATAGCAGCCAAAAAGAAAGACAACATGAATCCCAATGTGTGAATAGATTTCTTGTCGTCGAACACAAGGGAAACCCCCTAATTAGCGACCAATGAGGAGATGGCAATTGCTTGGTTCAAGTTTACATACCTATAATGAAAGTAGGACCAGGATGCATGATAGGACTACAACTTCATGTGAATCCGAGATACACTGACGATATGGCTGACATGCAAAGTCAATAGTTCTAAGAAATGGCCGACAAATGACTATAGACATCCTTTTAACAAGTTCATGAGACATATGGATAACTTAGGAAACATAGACTTGATGATAAAAATTTGTGATACAAGAGGAATAAAAAAACTCTCCATAGGGACTAGAAGAAGAACCAGTCGCATGAGTACAATCTAAGTAATGAGCTCATCTTCCTAAGGTCACACTAAACCCAAAATTAGGATGACAGTGGACTCAAAAGTTTGTGCTCTATTCAAAGGTGACACGAGTGTTGCCGATATGAGATAACATTCTTTTCCTGTCCATATTTTTTTTTTCATAGGCAAATAAATGCTATGATACAAGAGAGGAAACAAGTGTCGCAAGTAATCAACTAGCTCCAAATAGTGGAACATACCTATGCTCAATGCAAGGAAGTGCACGTGGTGCATGGACGCTCGAGGGGATGTTTCCTCTTAGGGTACATGGTGTCAATATGCAAAGGATATATGAAAAAGGCGTTGCTTGGCTAGTGATGAAAATTGTTGAGGTAAGAGGCTTATA
>ML837266.1:0-46250 GCA_009831015.1 Picea engelmannii | reverse complement strand
ACATCTCTAGATTGTTTTTCTACAAAGGCCTTGTATGCCAAAAAAATGTCAAAAAAATAACTCTTAAGTTTTAAAAAGTAAACCCAAGTGCATATGCAGAAGTCATCAATTAAATTTAAGAAGTATATTCCCCCAAAGAAAGAAGGATAAGAAAGAGTACCACACAATCCACCATGAACACGTTGCAAAGGGGCCAAGGTGATCTAAGAGGCATGTTTATCAAAATTGTCCTGATGATGTTTGTCGAGAACACAACCTTTGGAAACAACATCTCTACAAAAAATGAGAGGAAGACCAATCACCATATTTTGATTACATAGTTGTTGCAATGAGCGACAGTTTATATGAATAAACTACTCATGCCATATTTTTCTCGAGTAATTATTGAGAGAAATAAAAAATGATGCAAAATATGATGACCCAACTTTGTCAAATTTATACAACCTAGTAATATCATTAACAATTCAAGTGGGTAGGACATACTTAGAATCTTTTAAATCCTTGATTACAACTTGGTGAGTTGAAACTATACTATTTTACCTAGACCTAAATGTGTGATTTAATATATTGATAGAAGTTTGCAGGAAAGACTTGGAACACATAATACATCATTGAAATGACCATTATCTACCTGAAATGTTCCAAACCCTAAAACATTAATAAATCTATCATCACCAAAAAAATATTTTTTTGGTGTTACATTCATTAAGATCATAAAAAATGGATTTATCCTTATCCACATGATAAGGTACTCCAAAATCAATAGGCCACAAATTATAGGAATAAGTATATGTTGCATTGAAGGAGAAACCAAAAGTAGAAAGTGCATGTCTATGAGAAGAAGAATAAGAAGAAGAAGAATCAAAGTTGATGTTGTGATTCTTCATTGTTGCTTCTAAGGCTTCCATATTTTTAAAACATTTACACTCCATATGACCACCTCAACCACAAAACGTGCAATGCATGCCGATATTCCATCTTTTATGTTGGTTTACCTTCCAAAGATAACCATTAAAAAAAAATAAAGGTTATAGTGAGGGACATGAAATGAGAGGTGCACAAATAACTAGGGCAACCTGAAATGAGAGGTGCACAACTACGCTACCTTCCTCGGTTTCATGCTATAGAAATATTCAAAATGAAAAGGGGAGGTGCTCCAAACGTTGAATCCATTTCAACTACTCTTTAAGTCTGGGTTGATGAATCTGCTCCATGTACTTTGTTTTGGAAAATCACCCTTGGAAGTGTGTGCATATTGGGTTTTCTTGGACCCAAGATTGGAATTTGATGAGAAAAAATCCCATCATTGATCCATGTGGGCATCGATGGCCACCTTCCTCTTCCATTGAATCAACACACTTCTCTGTATCGAAAATTTGTTCACCTATAGTTTTTCAGGTCCTAAACTTCTAGAGCCCTTTTAAGGCATTAAATGATGTGTTTTTTCCATCCAAGGGACTAGTATGGCCATGTCCCTCCTATTCCTACCAATAATTGTACTTCTCAGTTAGATATTTCCAACGAGATATTGTGAACCTCAAACAAAGATTTTATTCAAAATTTTCACTCTCGAGAAGTTGATGTATCAACTAGACACCTTGGGGCTTCCAATCATTTTTGGTGCTTCATCTCCTAGAGCTATGGTTTTGTATATTTAGGGTTTCATCTCTTAGGTTTTGGTACTTTATGTTCAAAATGCCATTTCAACTTCTTGTGATGTCTTATTGCGAATGAGTGTAGCCGCTCCTCTCTCTTGAAAGATAAGTTAACACCATTCTAGATAGCTTGTATTGCTTTGCATTTTATAGTCTTTTCCTATTTCATTCATTAATAAAACTTGAGTTTCATTGTAGCATTATGCTCTCTGCAATAAAAAAAAATTGTGTGTGTGTGTTTTTCCATTCATATTCCTACCTTTCATTTCATTCTCTATACAATCCATATCGATCATAGGGAATTTCACTATCCAATTAGGGTTGAACTTTTTATCCAACCATCTAGAGGAATGGGAAACCAAGTAGGTGGAATGCATTTATGAAAGTTAATAATATTTGTAAAACATAATTCATTTTGGCATGTGTAACACCCCTTTTATAAACCCTTATTTCATGTGTAATTAATCATGTTAATGATTTCCATACCATGGCCTATCAACTTTGTAATTATATTGATTGGAAAAATGCCAACAATTGACTGTGGGATGAAGCCTTAAAAGTACAAGACATAATACCACCAAGGGAAAGAATGACAAAAAACCTAGAGAGAGGGTTAATCATGCTAACATGAACCAATACCTCTTGATGAAATAATTGGTTTGGAAATAAAAAGTTATTTCCTTTACCTTGATTTCAAGGCAAAGATCAATTAATGAGAAAATGACGGTAGTTGAACAACCAACTTGTTTATTAATTGGGTTGGTTTTCATTGATGTCAATCCTTGAAGCAAGTCTGGTAGAAAATTTTGGTATCCCCAACAATATGGTTAATGGACTTCACTTTGATTGTTGTATAATGGTATGAAGATTAATATATTTGCAGGTAATATTATTCTAGATGGATAGTACATGTCATGCCATTTACGGTGATATATGGAACGTCACATAACTCCTCACGATTAGAGAATTATGGCATTGTGAAGTTGGAAAAACCTCATGAGTTATCTAGAAGGTTAAAGAAGTTAAATTATTCTAGACGCTCCTAGAAGAAGTTGACTAGTCAAGTGGGTGAAACTAGGATTTAATCATGAGTTAAGTTGTTTAGATAAGAAAATAATTAAAAATAAATTAGTTGCAACTAGAATTTGGAGAGTTTACTATTTTTGGATAAAGTGGTTATAAGTGGACAAGTGGTTAGAAGTGGATCAGCCCTAAAACAAGGAAATTGGTTTAAGTTGGTTAGAAGGTAACCCCTTGAGGAAGCTACATGGAAGTATAAATAAGAGAGAAACACTCTCCTATTAGCACCTATTGAGAACATTGAACATATATTATTGTGTAAGTTTTATTGTAGGTAATCATTGATACATATGAAGTTATGCAAGTCTGAGGTAGAATGAAGGGTTGATGGAGAAAGTTTAAGAATTGCAGAAAATATTGAAAAAACCCTAGTGTATTAGGTGTACGCAGGCTACAGTGGAGAAGGGAGCATACGTATGTGGGATGACAGTATAATAGGGTGTGTACATGCAGGAAAAGACATAAAAAAATGAGAATATGAATATGTCAGGTATCTAGAGTTTGAAAGAAATCTCTTAGGAAGGTCTATAGTGATAAGGTACACCATATCTATCTACAAGTTCAAAAGGTATGTCTTATTTCTATGTGTAGTTGGATTTTGTTTTCTACATGAGAAATGGTTATGGGGGTTTGAGGATTTTCCCTAGAGAGGATATTGGATGCATGGCACTTACTGTATAATTCATATCTACATAAATACAGTGCTGGTATATTTGATATCTACCATTGGTACATCTTGTTAGTGTTGAGGCACATCTTGTATTTCTTGGCACATGGTTAAGGTTTTTTGTGGTACATGATTGAGAGCTTGTATTTGTGAAGTGGTTGAAGTATTGAGAGGTTTTATATCATTAAGGGTTTGATGTCTAGTACATGTGAGGGTTATTATACTTGTTCATGATTATACACACTTGTATGGAACATGACTAGAGAGATATAGATGCACTTGGTTAAGGGATATGTATGAGGATGTATGCATAGGGCACAACTACGTTTTGGACACAATGATAGGTTGTAGGTTGATGTGACAAAGGCAAAAAAGGGTCAGAGTTTTTTAGGAAAGAGAAAACCCTAGTTTTCAGAAGGCGTGCACAGGCTACAGTATAGACAAGACGCGTACATACGCAGACTACAGTACAAACAGATCGCATACATATGCGAGTTGCATCACAGATAATTCATGTACCTATGGGTTTTATTTGATACATTAAGGTTACAGGGATAGGTTAATCAAAGGTCTTTGGTATAGTTTGGTTACAGGTTGTTGGCACAGATTGGTACAAGTGTATAGTGGTATATCTCACAGTGACAATGTGGCAATGGTTTCATCATTTCACTTATATTTTAGGGTGTCAGGATGGGGTAAGGATAGGTGGTTGTATCCACCTTCCATTTGCAGCTGAACAACATAGAGGGTTGTATCCTCCTTCTGGTTGTAGCCAGATAATTGTGGAGTTGGATCTTCCCTTAGGTTGTAGCCTGAAAATATAGGGGGTTGGAGCCTCCTTCTAGATGCAAATAGAGAACAAAGGAATTTGGTGCTTCCAATGAATGTAATTATTAAATACATATAATAAAAAAAATATCTTTGTTTTTCTCCCGCATTGGGTTTCCACGTAAAAATACTGGTGTATTTTACATGTGTATGATTGCTCATTGTTTATGGTTTATTTACTCTGTACATATTGGATGATAATTGATAATGTTATATTGATTGTAATTATAAATAACACTTACATATTATGGTTAAAATGATTAAAAAGATCTATTACTGATTCACCCCCCTTCTCAGTAATCCAACAATTGGTATCAGAACAGGTTCCTTCATAAATCCATTTAACCACTAAAACGTAGATCATGGAGAGAAACAATATGTATAAAAATTGAATACCACAGTTTGATGGAAAGAACTATGCATTTTGGAGTAGAAGGATGAAAGCATATGTACAAGCACATGGATTTGAGGTTTGGAAATCAATTGTATATGGATATAAAGAACCAAAAGTTCCACCAACAAATGGCAATGGAAGGAAACTCAGTCTAAATAATTCAAAATCCAAAAATGAAATTCTAAATGGTCTTTGTGATTCAGTATATGAAAAAGTTATGCATTGCACCTCTGCAAAAGGGATTTGTGACAAACTTCAGAATATTTATGAAGGATATGAAAAAGTCAAGGAAACAAGTCTTCAAACTTACAGAGGTCAATTTGAACAGCTGAAGGTGAAGGAAGATGAGAATATTGCAACTTACTTCTTACGATTTGATGAAATAGTGAATGCAATCAGAGGATTCAAAGAAGAATTTGACGAATCCATAATTGTTCAAAAGGTAATAAGATCTCTTCCAATAAGATTTGATCATAAATTATCAACATTAGAAGAAAGAAAAAAATTGGATTCAATAAGCATGGATGAACCACATGGAATTTTCACATCCTATGAAATGAGAACCGAACAGGAGAATCCAGGTATAAAAGAAGCAACATTCAAAGCATCCAGGAAGTCAAAGAAAAAGGGAAAGCAAAAGGAAAAAGAATATAGTAGCAGTAGTGACATCTCATAAGACGATGAAGAAGTAGCCAACTTCATCATAAGACTAAAAAAGGGAATCGACGGAAGATATAGAGGTAAGCTTCCATTGATTTGTTTTACTTGTGATGGTATTGGTCGTTTTGCTAACAAATTTCCTCATAAGAAAAAGAAAATAAATGAAGAAGATGATTCAAATAGGAAACAAACATATAAATACAAAAGAACAAAAAAAAAAGTCTTCAAGAAAAGTTTATGCACCAAAGAATACAAGTCCTCTTCAGACGAAGATGAAGTTAGTGAAAGTGAGACATAAAGAGTTATATTCATGGCAGTAGAAGAATCCGATAAATAAGACACGTAATAAGAATATGAAGGGGAAGAAGTTGACTACAGAGAAGAATTATTGAGTTCCATATATGTTATAAAAAGGGAAAAGAATAAAAACAAATCAATACAGGAAGAACTAAGAAGAAAAGAGGAAACATAAAATTGCAACTCTGAATAATAGGAGCAGATGATATATAATTTAAAAATTCAAGTTGAAGAAGACAAATGAATCGAAGAAACACTTAAAGAAAAGTTGGAAGAAAAGGAAAGGATCATTGGAAATTTGGAAGCATAGATTGTCACATTGAGAAAAGACCTTTGCCAGAAAAACATGTAGAACAACTCAAAGGTTTTGGATAACATTATCAATAGTCAAAGGCCACATCATGACAAGTCTAGGCTAGGATACAATTAGACAGAAAGAGGCTCAATATCCAAAACTACAGATCGAGAAACACAACCATGAATATTTGCAGAGACAGTCAGAGGAGACAAGAAGTTTTACAAGGAAGATCACAGGGACACTCCTCCACCTAGAAGATTCATATTTCAGAATCAGTGACAATAAAAAAAAAGTAGGCCTCGGGAAGAAAAAGGATTCAGAAGAGTAATTCCTTTTAGAAGATCATCAACTCCCATATATCAAACTATATAATTTGGTCTATGTTATGCATGTAATAACTTTGGACATAAAGTTGTAAATTTAAGAGATAATAGCAGGAAAAAAAATAACTTTGAAGTCATGCACAAAATGGTTATCCAATAAAGCCTAGTGAAACACAAAGAAGAAGGATTTATGCAGTAAACATGGAATAAAAAGGCAATTTTTTGTTGCTAGGACACCTCAACAAAATGGAGTTTTCAAAAGAAAGAACATGATAGTACATGAAATGGCTCAAACAATGTTAATGGATTCTAAGTTGATAGATGTTTTTTGGACACATGTAGTGCATACAAAATTTCATATTCAAAATAGAGTAATGCTCATAAAAAACAATGAAAAAACTACCTACAAGCTATGAAAAGGAAGACCAACAAATGTGAAACACTTCATAGTTTTTGGAAGCAAATGCTACATCAAAAGAGAATATGGCGGAATGGGAAAGTTTGATTCTCATGTGTACAAAGGAATACTTGTTGGTTACTCAAGTACAAGGAAAGAATACAAATGTTACAATCTAAGGCTCAACAAAGTTGTGAAAAACATCAATGTAATGGTTGATGAGAGGGGTGGATGGAAATTAAAAGAAGAAGAGAAGGAGTCAGTGGAACATGTTTACGAAGAAGAAGCAAAGGATGAAGAAGCAACAAAAGTGGAATATGAAGAAGATCATATAGAAGTAGATGAGAAATAACAACAAGTACCTCCAAAGACACCTAGAAAATGAATACAGAAGAATCATCCTATAGATCATATTATCGTGAACAAAGATGCAGGAATTGAGACTAGAAGAAAAAACCATTCACCAAAACAACTGCACCTAGCACTCTTATCTTCGATTGAGCCAAACTGTTTTGTAGAATCCAGCAAGGATGAATTTTGGAAAAAGGCCATGAATGAAGAGTTGGATCAAATAGAGAAGAATGAAACTTGGGAATTGTTTCCAAGACCAAGGTACAATAATGTGGTCGACACAAAGTGGGTCTTTATAAATAAATTGAATGAATATGGACAGGTTACCAGGAACAAAGCTAGATTGGTATGTAAAGGATATGCACAGGTTGAAGGTATCAACTTTGAAGAGACTTTTTCCCAGTCACCAGAATGGAAAAAATCAAATTGATTCTAGCTTATGCATGCTCCAAGAATATTAAATTGTATTAGATGGACGTGAAATCAGCCTTTCAGAATGGGGAACTTGAAGAAGAAGTCTACATTGAGAAACCAATAGGATTTCAATTGTCATAGAATGAATATTATGTGTGTAGGTTAGAGAAGGCCTTGTATGGTCTAAAATAGGCCCCCGAAGCATGGTATTCTAGACTGGACAGATATCTACAACAACAAGGGTTCATAAAAGGAAATGCAAACAACAACCTCTACATCAAGGTAACTCAAGATAGTATTTTATTAATTGAAGTTTATGTTGATGATATTATTTTATGAAGTGATGATGAAAGGTTAATCTAGAAATTTTCAAAGGATATGCATAATGAATTTGAAATTTCATTACTTGGAGAAAAATACTCCTTTATGGGTCTTCAGATATGCCAAAGTACCCAAGGAATTTTTTTTTCTCAAACTAATTATATCAGAGAAATGATAAAGAGTTTTGGAATGGAAGATTGAAAACCAGTCAATACTTCTATGCAAACCAGTTGCAAGTTAAGTAATTATGATGATTCAAAGTGTACATATCAGAGGCAATACATATCAATGATTGGCATCTTACTTTATGTGACAATATCCAGAACAGATGTAATGTAGGAAGTTGGATAAGTGGCACGATTTCAAGAAGCACCAAAGGAATCACATGTTCTACAAGTAAAGAGGATATTAATATATCTCAAGGTTACAAAAGATTTTGGATTATGGTATCCAAAAGGAAAGGATCTATCACTTATTGCCTACATAGATGCAGATTGGACAGGTTGCATTGATGACCAACGAAGCACTAGTGAAACATCGTTCTACTTGGGTGAGTGTTTGGTATCATGGCTAAGTAGGAAACAATCATCAGTATCATTATATATAGTCGAAGCATAGTATATTGTAGCAACATCATGGTGTACACAGGTTCTATGGATGAAACAAACTATGACAGATATACAGGTTGAGTATGATGAGCACAATCCAATATATTTTGATAATACAAGCACCATCAGTATCTCAAAGAATCCAGTGATGCAATTGAATAAAAAGAACATTCTAATCAAGTATCACTTTCTACGGGAACAGGTTGCAGAGAAGAACATCATATTTGAATATGTGGGAAAAAAAGAGTAGGTTGTAGATATCTTTACAAAACCACTTCCAAGGGAAGCCTTTGAGTATCTTTGCCAAAGACTCGAAGTAATTTCTACTCCAAAATGAATTATTTTGAATGCTTATCTTATATGTCTTATATTTACACGAGGAAGCACCATAAAGAGGACAATTCAGGTTGGGGGAGCAGTTTCAGGAAGAGTTCAGTCAAGGGGAGCATCCCCAAGGGAAATTCAATTAGGGGGTGTTAGTATCCAGATACTAAATTTTCAATTTTCTCCTTGTTGCAGGAATGGGGTTATTCCCGTAGCACCAAGAAGTGTTATTCCTATAGCACCAAAAAGTGTTTTTCTAGTAGAAAATTCGTCAAATACAACCAAGAGTTAACATTGGGAAAAGGTTAGTCTGCTTTCATGTTCATTCTGACAAAACTATTAGCCTGAGGGCCAATATCCAGAGCCAGTGCACCTGCAATCAACACACAAAATGAGTCAGCAACACAACACTAGTCATCATGGGAGATCACACACAGGGTGAAACAAAGCTAATATACAATCAAGAACTAGCACACAAGTCATCAAGAGCCAAGCTCATAGGGAACCATAAAGTGCATTACACTTCAATCAATACTGTAGAATACTTAGTTTATAGACAGATGAAAGATTTTTTGCATAGCACAGGTGGTATATGTGGCATTGGGAAAATAAATAAAAAGAAAAACAACTCATATTTAAAGCCCCAACTCTTGGTTCTAAGAGGTAATTTCAAACAATATTCTTTCAGCTATGAATCAAAAGGTTGGTTGCCAGATACATTGTGCTAATGACAAGCTTACAGGTGTTAAATGATTGTAATATAGATGGAGGCATTAGTTGTCAAGAAGAAAGGAAAATCGATGATAGACCAGAGCCAGGTCGTGAGGATGTTGAATAGGTGCCCATCAGTTAGCCTGTGCCATGAGGACAAGCATTCACAATGCACCAAGAAGAACAGATCTTGAGCTTCCAAAATCGTATCTTAAACGAAAACTCTGATAAAAACCTTCTCCAAATTGGGGGAAATCAGTATGTTAGCCTAGCAAACGTAAAGGATCAATGGACTTCCTTTTAAGTGGAACTAATGGAACAGTTATTCCGAGAGAGATTGATGTGGAGTTATTGGTCATTTATTCACTGGTGGAGCCCATGTGGCCTTGCTTGAGCTGGGCTATTGGTGGAATTTGCATACTACCTAGTCATTCAGATGATGGCGGAATATTTAAATCAACTTGTTGACCTTCCGTAGTTGTAGTAGTTGGGAATTGGTTTGAGAAGAGAAAGAGGGAACTGATAATGGGTATTTGGAATTGTAATGTCCCTAAGGCCAAGCCCCATTATAAATCTGTTTTATGAAATGAATTGCAAATATGTTTTATAGGCTGGTGGGCCAAGTTTATATAAGTCGGTGGGATTATGTGATTGTTAGGCCAGAGAGCCTAAGGGTTGAAGGCCAAGAGCCTGATTTTGTACCTGTATGTATATAGCACATTAATAAAAATATAAACACCAATGCGTGCAGGCCGACATGATGAATGAGTGATGGGGGACTAAGATTCCACTGAGTGGGAAAGGGATTAGGGGATGGAAGGTGGGAAAAGGGGATAAGTGTTAAGCCTAGGGGCTAATCCTAGGGGCTTAAGCCTTGGGAATAATATTTTAATATTATTCCAAAAAGACATGTGCATAATATGTTTTACCCTAAGTTCTTTTGGAATGACATTTGACTTCCAAATGATGGGGGACACGCATGCTAATGAAGCATGCAAATTCACAGGTGACAAGTGTCAACCCAAGCCCATGTAAATAAAAGGGTTGAGATGAGCCGTGGTGCGGTTTCTTCCACCATTCGACCCTCGACTGCCTGAGCGTGAACTGTTCGACCTCTGTAAGAGACCTCATGCCATTATGAAACCATGGGAAAAGTCTGTGTGTTGATTTCAGGATAGCCTATGTTGATTTCTGGAAAGCCAATGCATCCTCTGTCTAAGAAGATCGAGCCTGTGTGTGGAGTCTCTGTCCCAAAGCCATAACCATGATACCATCTTGTCATTGCTGAGCCTGTTGGAAAGCCCGTGTCTGTTTTCTCCATTGACTATTGTGGCCACGCAGTGCTGGAATGCATGTGGCTTTTTGGCCAGTTTGTACAACACTCTCTCCAGGTGAGAGAGGTGATTGAAGTTGGAAGAACATGTTTCTTGGCCTATGAGTGACTCTCTCCAGGTGAGAGAGTGCGTAGAGGAAGGAGAGAACTCCTGGAAGGAACCCTGTAGCTGCCATAGAGCTCAAAGACTTCTGGTCCAGTCTGTTGCTGAAACCCAAGTCAGGGGAGGTTAGCAGCCGAAGAACTGTCTAGGTGACAAAGAAGGTGTATACTCCTGGGGTGGAACAGGCATGTGGGGAAGGAGAGTCTGTGGGTAGTGAGTATGAGTAGTTCCTGAGAGAGAATTCCTTCCTTGTGACTATGTGTTTTCCATGTAACCTCAGCCTAGCATGGGATTCCTTGCCTGGGGTGGAGCTTAGTACCATATCGGGGGTGACCTACTGCTGAGCTTAATGAGCAGTGTAGTCTAAGGATGGGAGGTTCGTGGAAGGCCTGCACCTGGTTGGTGGAATTACCATCATTTCAAAGATAAGTACCAGATGATGTTTAATTATGTTTCTGCATGTCTGTGTATTTATATTTACCATGTATTCTGCTGTACTTATGAAGAAATGATAAAGCCATGGATTATTTATAATAGCAGTATTTCCCATGCTTACTTTGAGTTAAATATGTTTTCATTTTCTTAAGTGCATGTCATATGTATATAATTAAGTATGAGATTGTTATTCCGCGAAGTAGTGCATGCCCGACAGTGAAAAGGGGCATTACAGAATGGTATCAGAGCGTTACAGCTTAGAATGAAAGAGTGTTACATAATGGTATCAGAGTCAAGGTTTCTACGCTGAGCCTAGATGGACCAGATAAGTGGTATTTGGACGAAGAGTTTGAGGAGAAATTGTGTCTGGAGGACCAATTTCGGACCTTTGAGTGCTCCTAAGTGTCAAGGAGATTACTTGACTGTGTTACAAGCTCAGGAGGTGTAGCGGTGTCATGAAACCGCAACCAGTGTGGTATAAGGCCACAGTAAGAGAGGACTCCACACCAGAAGTGTTGGAGCCTTAGGATCTGTTTGGAGGAAAGGATAACCCTTGTAACCGTCGTATTTGGAAAACGTGTGCAGGGTTTAAAAACCCTTTGGAGTTGCACAGGAACATGGAAATCGCGATACGTGAAATCCCAAAATTTGATAGGATCGTCCATCGAGGGGAAAACACGTGGTTGTCGGTCATTGTTTCGGCACCTGGGAAACTCAAGGGCAAGAACCCTTGTGTTCGAAAGTCACTAAATAACGAAACTTGAAACCCTGAAACTGAGGAGAGGTGAACACCCCCGAAACGTCGAAAATATCTGTGTCATAGATTGGAGAAAGGCCTAACCGTTGGAGTTTGCTTGGAATGGATGTGGGCGCATGGATTTGTACCATGTGCCAGTGATTCGAGAAGACAGGCGAGAGTGGTGGGACCTGATGACGTCACCGAAGGTGACATGGACCCTCCTGAACATGCCACGCGCCACCATGGTTAAGGGAGACAACTGTGTTGTGGGCCCGGAGAGTAAAGTAAATCAGAATTTCAGAATTCAGAAGTTGGAGTGACCAGGGGTTGGGAGTCACTGCATCATGAACTCCCAGGTACCGAGGACCCGAAACCCTAAGTTCCGAAGTCCTGAAATATCTACCATAGTTGGCGATAGCTGTGCTGTGGGCCCAAGGGAAAAGATGTTGGAATTTCGAGATTCGGGAGTTAGAGAGGGAAGCGAGTGCAAGAACCTCCGGGGGCCAAAACCCTAAAACTTGAAACCCCAAAATCCCAAAGTCCCAAAATTTTTGAAGACAAAGAATCGTCAATGATTTAACTATTGGATCCTCGTGGACCAAAAACCCGAAACCCGAAAGCAAGTATGAGAGTCTCATGGGCCGAGACCCTGAAACCAGAAGTCCCTAAAGTGACTGTGTGAGCCTCGTGGACAAAAAAAACCTGAAGTCCCGAAGTCCCAAAATTTGTAGAGCCGACAAAGCTCAGAAAACTTTGTGAAGTCAAAACGTTTTCTCACTCATGTTGGTTTATGATTATTGTGATTTTATTAAGGGTTTAAGGCCTGACAAACTTTGGTTGACTACACGTTGTATGTGTAGATTTCAACGAGTGTCAAGACAGCCGAAAACCTACGTTGAGTATGGAATTGGAAGAGGTGCAGATTGCCTCTGAATTAGAGGACGAAAGAGAAGGAAGGGATGTCAACCTGGGAGTCGAAGGATCGAACTCCAATGGGCATGGAAGAGAATTCGATAAGGAAGGGAACATAATGAAAATCATTGAAGGATTGCAGAGAGATGACCAGGCTCGCCGATATGATAGCCGAAAGCTCATGAAAGTCAGGGATCAGCAGGGTGAATTCAACTTAAAAATGTTGAAGAGCCTGGAAAGAATTTAAAGGAAATTGGAGAAGGGGAGTGACTCAAGGAAGACAGATATTTGCAGGACCCCTGAGAGGAAAAGAAGATCAAGAAGTTTCAGGACCCCTGAAAGGAGAAGAAGATTGAGGAGTGGTAGTAGACATCATTGTCACTCCCCAAAGCATTCCAGTAGGGAGGCACACAGTAGTTCAAGCCCGTCCCCTACCAGAAAACACCGAAAATATGGAGTGGATGAATTGAAGGGGGAGATGAACAAGATCAAGCCTCCAACATTCGATGGAGAACATAAGAAGGAGGAGGATGCCAAAACATGGTTGCTTGGAATGAGGAAATATTTCCAACTGCAGAATTATTCCGCTCATGCAGAAGGAAGAATTGCAATGTATCAACTGAAAGGCAAAGCATCCATGTGGTGGGATCAGTTTGTGCAGGTGCAACACATCAGCGAGAAGGATGTCACTTGGAAGGAGTTCAAGAGGTATTTTGAGAAGAAATACCTGACTAAAATATACTATGACAAAAAGATGAAGGAGTTCTTCAAACTCAAGATGGGCAGCATGACCATCGATGAATACAAACGAAGGTTTTTGGAACTACTGAAGTATGTTCCATTCATCAAAGATGAGGCTGTCAAGATTCAGAGATATCTGAGTTGACTGCCACATTGCATTGGTGAAAAGATTCAATATGATGATCCTAAGACTATGGAAGAGACAATAAGAAGGGATAAATGATTATATGAATAGAAAAGAGAAAGGCCTACTTTTCGGAAGGCTTGGGATGATTAGAAGAAGTTCAAGAAAGAGCAGAGGAAGAAGGGAAACAAACCTCCCTTTTTCAGGAACAATCATCAGGGAAAACCATCTTTTAGAGAGCCCAGGAAGGCTGAAGTGGGTGAGCAAATGCCAAGACCGCCACCTATGGAGTGTTGGGGTTGTAAAGGAAACCATAGGTACAGAGATTGCCCCCATAGAAAAGATAAAGTGAGAACCATCCACAATGTTCAGCAAGCTTAAACAGTGGAGGATATGACCAACATAATGCCAAGGATCTACGCAGCCCTGGATAACAAGCAGGCTGAATTTCAATCACACATGATTGAAGTGGAAGGTATGATTAATAACCGACCATTTATTATTTTAATTGATTCAGGGGCTAGCCATAGTTATGTAGATCCTAGGGTGGTGGAAAGTTTGCATTTATCAAGAAGAAAACATGAAAAGTATTGGTTAGTGCAGTTGGCTAAAATCACCAAGAGGAAGGTCAGTGAGTTGAATAAGTCATGTTCTGTAGACATGAATGGATTGAGCACGAAGGCTGAATTGAATATTCTGCCTTTAGGTTCTTATGACTGCTTAATTGGGATGGACTAGTTGGACCAACACCATGCCCTTATGGACTATCATAACAAGAGGTTTACATGCCTAGATGGGGAGGGAAATCAGAAAACAGTCCAAGGAATTCCCAGAGTTGTGGCTGTTAGAGAAATCTCAGCCATGCAGCTGAAGAAGTGTTACAGGAAAGGTTGTCAATTATTTGTAGCCCGTGTGGAGGAAGCATCTAGAGATGAAGTCTCAAATATTGGATAATATGAGGTACTCACAGAGTTCAAGGATGTATTTCAGGAGGTACTTGGACTACCTCTGAAGAGAGACATCGATTTTTCTATAAATTTGATGCCTAGACCAGCTCCAGTTTCGAAAGCTCCTTATAGAATGAGTACACTAGAGCTGAAAGAGTTGCAATTGAAGCTTGAAGAGCTTCTAAAGAAGGGGTACATTCACCCTAGCATGTCACCTTGGGGTTCCTCGGTCCTTTTCTTGAACAAGAAGGATGGGACGTTGAGGCTGTGCATTGATTTCCAGCAGTGGAACAAGGTAACTAGCAAGAACAAGTATCTTCTACCAAGGATCGACAATCTTTTCGATCAGTTGAAGGGTGTGAAAATATTTTCAAAAATAGATCTCAGATCTGGATATCACCAGGTGAGAGTAAAGGATGAGGACATCAAAAAGACCACCTTTAGAACAAGGTATGGTCATTACAAGTTCACAGTGGTGTTGTTTGGACTGTCAAACTCACCTGTTGTTTTTATGTGCTTAATGAATGGTGTATTTAGGGACTATTTAGACAAGTTTGTCATAGTCTTTCTAGATGGTGCTGCAAGTGTTGAGAGAACGCCAGCTATATGCCAAGATGAGAAAATGCTCATTTTATCAAAGGCAGATCCATTACTTGGGGCATATTATTTCAGAAGAAGGGATTGTTGTGGATCCCGAGAAGGTTGAGGCCATTCGAGAATGGTCAGTGCCAAGGAATGTGGCAGAAGTTATATCCTTTATGGGTCTGGCAGGCTATTATAGAAGGTTTATAGAAGGGTTCTCAAAGATAGCTTACCCTATCACTTCCTTGCAAAGGAAGGAGAAGAAGTTTCAGTGGATTGAAGAGTGTGAGAACAGTTTCCAGTGATTGAAGCAACTGTTAACCAGTGCTCCAATCCTGAGGATTGCAAATCCAAATAGGGATTTCATGGTGTGCACAAATGCGTGTAAGGAAGGGTTGGGAGGAGTTCTCAGCCAAGATGGATTTGTAATCTTTTATGAGTCCANGTGATTGAAGCAACTGTTAACCAGTGCTCCAATCCTGAGGATTGCAAATCCAAATAGGGATTTCATGGTGTGCACAAATGCGTGTAAGGAAGGGTTGGGAGGAGTTCTCAGCCAAGATGGATTTGTAATCTTTTATGAGTCCAAGAAGCTGAAAGAGAATGAAAGGAATTATGCCACTCATGATTTGGAGTTGGCAGCAATTGTTCACGCTCTGAAGAAATGGAGACATTACCTCATGGGAAGGATATTTGAGTTGCGAACAGACCACAACGGTCTGAAGTATTTGTTTGATCAGCCAACTTTAAACGCTAGGCAAAGTAGGTGGCTAGAGTTTCTATGTGAATACGACTTTGATATCAATCATATCAAAGGGAAGGAAAACAAGGTGGTTGATGCACTCAACAGAAAAGTGCATGAATTGCATGCTACATCCATTACCATGTACATGACTGATATCAAGGGTAGAATTCTTGAAGCTGCAAATGTTGAATTGCGGTACAGAGACTTGGTAGCAAAGCTATAGTAGCGTGAGAGACCATAGAAAAAGGAAAGTTACACCTTGGAAGATGATGGATTACTTCTGTATAAAAATAGAGTGTATATACCCAATGTCCAGGAATTGAAACTGGAAATTCTAAAAGAAATTCATAATGTGGCTTATGCTGGACATCCTGGATATCAGAAGACTGTTGCAGTAGTCAAAATACATTACTTTTGTCCGGGTATGAAGAAATAAATCGCTGAATACATCGCCATATGTATGGAGTGCCAAAGAGTTAAGGCTGAGCATAGGCACCCAACAGGGATGTTGCAGCCTTTACCCATTCCTGAGTGGAAGTGGGAAGTGGTGACAATGGATTTTATTACAGGATTTCCCAGAACAAGCAAGCAGCATGATTCGATCATGGTGGTGGTGGACAAGCTTACAAAAGCTGCCCATTTTATTCCATTGAAAACCACTCACAAGGCAGCAGATGTTGTCGATATTTTCATGAAAGAAGTGGCATGCTTGCATGAAATTCCTAAGACGATTGTGTCTAATAGGGACCCGAAATTCACCTTGAATTTCTAGAAAGCATTGTTCAAAGGATTCAGAATGAATCTGAATTTTAGTACAGCGTATCATCCCGAGTCTGATGGATAGACAGAAAGAGTGAACAGAGTAATAGAGGACATGCTAAGAATGTATGTGATGGACAAACCATCAATATGGGAAGACTACCTGCATTTGGTAGAATTCGCCTACAATAATGGGTATCATGCGTCGCTGAAGATGAGCCCATTTGAATCACTTTATGGAAGAAAGTGCAACACTCTAGTGAGTTGGGATAATCTAGCTGACAAAGAAGTAGTTGGGCCAGAGGTGCTCAAAGAGATGGAGGACCAAATAATAAAAATTAAACAAAATTTAAAAGTTGCCCAGGACAAGTATAAAAGTTACACTGATAATAATAGAACCCATAGAGAATTCAAAGTGGGTGATCATGTTTTCCTGAAAGTGAAAACTAACAGGAGTTCCCTGAAGCCAGGAAGTTGCACCAAGTTGGCAGCAAGATTTTGTGGGTCGTTTGAAATCCTAGAAAGGATTGGGCTAGTTGCATATATGCTTGCATTACCTGCATATATGACTGTACATAATGTGTTTCATGTTTCGGTGCTTAAGAAATATATACCTGATGTTAATCATGTTATCGATTGGAATGCGATTCAGGTGGAACCAGAAGGTGTCCTGCAAGTGCATCATGTGCGCATATTGGACAGGAAAAGAAAACAACTCCATAATCGAGCCATAGAGCTTGTAAAGCTCCAGTGGACCTAGTACGGTCTTGAAGACGTGACATGGGAGCATGAAAATGTTATGCGGGTAGAGTACCCGCATCTTTTTGAAAATTTTGAAAATCTTGCAGAGACAGTTTAAGGTTGCACTGAGGACATTGCAGAAATAAGGGGAGGGGGATTGTAATGTCCCCAAGGTTGAACCCCATTGTAAATCTGGTTTATGAAATGAATTGTAAATATGTTTTATAGGCTAGTGGGACAAGTTTAAATAAGTCGGTGGGCTTATGTGATTGTTAGGCCAGAGAGCCTAAGGGTTGAAGGCCAAGAGCATGATTTTGTACCTGTATGTATGCAACACATTAATAAAAATATAAACACCGTCGTGTGCAGGCCGACAAGATGAATGAGTGATGGGGGACTAAGCTTCCATAGAGTGGGCAAGGGATTAGGGGCTGGAAGGTGGGAAAAGGGGCAAAGTGTTAAGCCTAGGGGCTAATCCTAGGGGCTTAAGCCTTGGGAATAGTATTTTAATATTATTCCAAAAAGACATGTGCACAATATGTTTTACCCTAAGTTCTTTTGGAATGACATGTGACTTCCAAATGGTGGGGGGAACGCACATTGATGAAGCATGCAACTTCACGGGTGAAAAGTGTCAACCCAAGCCCATGCAAATAAAAGGGATGAGATGAGAAGTGGTGGGGGTTCTTCCACCATTTGAACCTCGACTGCCTGAGTGTGAACCGTTCGACCTCTGCAAGAGACCTCGTGCCATTTTGAAACCCTGGGCAAAGTCTGTGTGTTGATTTTGGGATAGCCTGTGTTGATTTCTAGAAAGTTGATGCATCCTCTGTCTGAGTAGATCGAGCCTATGTGTGGAGTCTCTCTCCCAAAGCCATAACCGTGAGACCATCCTGTCATTATTGAGCTTGTTGGAAAGCCTGTATCTATTTTCCCCATTGGTTGGTGCGGCCACGCAGTGCTGGACTGCGTGTGGCTTGTTGGCCAGTTTGTACAACACTTTCTCCAGGTGAGAGAGGTTATTGAAATTGGAATAACAGGTTGCTTGGCCTGTGAGTGACTCTCTACAAGTGAGAGAGTGAGAAAAGGAAGGAGATAACTCCTAGAAGGAACCCTGTAGCTGCCAAAGAGCTCAGAGACTTCCAGTCCAGTCTATTGCTAAAACCCACGGCAAGGGAGGTTAGCAACCGAAGGACTGTCTAGGTGACAGAGAAGGTGTATACTCCTGGGGTGGAACAGTCATGTGGGAAAGGAGATTTTGTGGGCAGTGAGTATGAGTGGTTCCTGGGAGAGAATTCCTTCCTTGTGACTGTGTGTTTTCCCTGTAACCTCAGCCTAGACTAGGATTCCTTGCCTTGGGGTGGATCTTAGTCCCAGCTCGGGGGTGACCTACTGTTGAGATTAATGAGCAGTGTGGTCTAAGGCTGGGGGGTTCGTGGAAGGCCTGCACCTGGTTGGTGGAAATACCACCGTTTCAAAGATAAGTACCAAATGATGTTTAATTATGTTTCTTCATGTTTGTGTATTTATATTTACCATGTATTCTGTTTTACTTATGAAGAAATGATAAAGGCATGGATTATTTATAATAGCAGTATTTATTGTGCTTACTCTGATTTAAATATGTTTTCATTTGCTCAAGTGCATGTCATATGTATATAATTAAGTATGATATTGTTATTCCGCGAAGTAGCGCCTACCCAGCAGTGAAAGGGGGCATTACAGAATGGTATCAGATCATTACATCTCAGAATGAAAGAGTGTTATAGGAATGCCCATGCCTCTTTTGGTAATATATGTGGCTCACTTATTGCTACCAATGTTTTGTAGTATAGATGGGGTTGGTATTTTGTTCTTCCTAGAGATTTGATAGCTATTGCAAAAGAAGAGGTCTTCCTGTTCTTAGTGGTCACTCCCGAAGATGTTGGGTTTTCATCTACTTATGATCAGAATACAGAGGACATACCAACTAGAAATAGGAGGAAAAATCAACATTCAATCCACAAAATTTTCTCTTTGATGTCATTAACATGCAACATATGTAACATTTTTCGATGCCCTTGGATCTATACTTGTTGTGACAAGTTTTAGTTCAAATAATGTCGATATGGTTATATGGCAACTTTGTAATCAATATAAAGAAAAGGATGATATATTGAAAAATTCTTATGCCATGTATTCTTTGAAGACTAGTTTGCCAAGGATCCAAATATTCTTCATCAAATCGGCCATGTTATTTTGCATATGCTTTTGAAAGGTGTTGGGAAAAATTGTGCAGATAAAAAAGAAAAGAAAAGAAAAAAAAATTTGATCCAGTCTTCAAGGCAACAAGTGGACACAAGTGGCAGTTTGAAGACATGTGAAATTCAATATCAACTCCCAAATTTGAAATACTCCAAGTATGAAAAGGTTAAATTAACAAGCCGGCAGCTATAAAATAGAAACCAGAATGATGGCAGAGTATTTTTTGGGCACAAACTCAACAATTGTAGGACCAATCGAAGATGAGTGGCACTTAATCAGTTATATGAGTGTTATCCCTAGATTTTCTGGCAGAGGACAAATTCAACAACATTACCTATTCGAGACATATAGGTCTTCCATGAAGGAGTTTGAGAGTAACATCTGGCAGAAATTGGCAGAACATTCCATATTTTTAGGTATCTCTCAGCAGTTAAATCATAAGAACACAAGTGGCAATGATAGACATAGACAACCAATCCAAGGAGATTTCACCAGCAACTAATCAAGCAGTTGCAATATTTATAGGAGAATATCTTGGTATTTGAAACACAGTTGAGAATTTTTCATGAGTAATATCAGCATTCAAAGGAATGAGAACATATGTGGTAGTAAAACTCCATATTTCAAGGAACCAGTTCCGGATTTAAACCAACAAATTCGACTGTTCGAGAGCTTTTGGAGACTTAGTTGAAATTATCTTTTGATTTTTATTTTATTACTATTTTTCCATTCCTAGAATTTTGTCAATAGTTTAATGAGTTGTATTATTTTAATGACACCTGAACTAGGCCTTGTAAGATGCCTATTTAATGAGAAATTTGTAATAGAACAAAGGGGCGGGGGGGGGGAATCCCAAGGGGGTAAGGCCTGAGAAGAATTTGATTAATTGGCCTGTGTATGAGCATTGTAAGCCTATGGGAATTTTTATTAAGCATTCATTTCTGACATTGAACATCCCTGTAAGTTGTGTTATCAGATTGTGATTTCTTCATTTTCCATTCTTTTTTCCTCTTGCTGTCCATAAACAATAGATTCTTGAGCAGCAATATTTTTTGTGATCTGCCTATTGTTTGTGTTCTTTGTTCAAGTACCTATCAAATCCATTTTGAAAAGAGAATTTTTTTTGGTGGATGTTCTACTATTTGTCACATTCTCCATTCTTCTAACCATCATCATATAAGTATTTTGTCTGATATGCAGTTCACTGGCCTTCAATCTAATAGAGTCTTTACTTGACTCCATGCCCACTGGTGATTCATTGGTTTTCATTTTATCTCATTCCTTTATACTTTCTCTTTCACTTTACCTGATCCACATTTTTTCAAAACCCAAAACACATTCTTATTTATAAAATCATTGCAATAACTAAAGACGTGCTAGGCTTGACCCTATAGCAGTCTAGGAGAAACTTCTAGCACTAACATCTTTTGGTGTCACTGCCGGGGATGAAGCAGCAAAGAAATATTCCCTAGGAGAATGACAACGATTAGGTCCACTTCTTGATGGTGAACAAGAAGAGGACATGTGCTCAACTGCAGATATTTCACCATCACAACTCCACTGTCTAAATATTAATAGGCGACTCCACTGGATCCAAATATGGAAGCCTTTTTGGCTCAAAGGTTTTCCTTTTGTGACTTTTCAGATGTAGTTGGTTTTCCAAACCCAATTCTTAGAAGAGATGAATGGGAAGGTATCCTTCCTACATTTAAAGGCGGATATTGGGAGGTTCTGGCTGAACATCTGCTGGATTTTCATGAGTTTATTCATGAATGTCAGATTGTGCATGAGGATGTCAAGATCAAGAGTTGCAGATACTCATTGAAGGGAGCATCCCTCGACTGGTGCAGATCTCTTCCATCTTCAAGTATTAACTCGTTGGCAAGTTTTCATAACGCTTTCAATATATTTTGTAAAGACAAATTTTCAGCTAAAAGTATTTTTGAAAATGGTTGTAATGTATTTGAGAAGTATATTCAACAGAAAGTAGAGTTTTCCTCTGTTTGTAAGGATGAAAATCATGTTAGTGAGGAAGACCTTCAAGATACCATAGATGATAGGAAATATGATTTCATAGTTGTATACACATTGGATCTTCTCCCTGATGCATCTTTTGTCTTCGATTTGAATGAAAAAACTGTTGTTTTTGATGAGTATAAGGAATGAGTGTTTCTTTAGCATATTGTTGTTGATGAACTTGATAAACATAACAAAATTGAGGAAGGTTATCTGAAACCTGCAATATTTATGGTGACAGAAGCTAATCAACAAATTTATGAAAACATTCTTCCCATTAGTCAGGAATAGTCGGAACCATATTATGGAATCCATACATCAGAAGTTGAAGTAAACATCGAGCAGCAAGCAAAGGTAACCATGTTCGGTTATCAATCTACTTCTTTCTTCTATGATACGATAGCTATTTATATGGATTCATGCTTCTCAAAAGTTTTCAGCCTTGCAAAGTTTCAAATTAAAGAAGATGGTGGTTGTAAGTATGTGCTACAAGTTAAAATTTTGTTATACACAATGAAGTTTTATTTGATCTTATTCTGCATGCAAGGAGTTTTTACAGTCAGTTGGATGTTGTCATGGTTTCATTGGAAACATGATTTCACCAGATCAAGTGACGGTATAATTGGTTAGAAGTAGGGCAGGCAATAAGCTCTCTTCTTGAGAATTTGTTTTTGCAGTTTGCATAGTGTAATCAGATTTGCAACAATTTTGTTTTCAACATTTTGTTAGAGTTTGAATAAGTTGCAGAATTTTGGGCCTGATTTGAAATGCTATTAACAGACTCCATGGACTAGGCACAACACAGAAGAATGCGAACATTTGCATGGACAAAATTTTGCAGGCTACGTTGCATGGATGCATAGAGGAAAAGGCACAGTGGTATTCTTGTTTTGGATGCCTCACAGGGAGAGCATCATCCCCCAGAAAGATCCAATGTTAGTATCCAGATACTAAATTTTCAATTTTCTCCTTGTTGTAGGAATGGGGTTATTCTCGTAGCACCAAGAAGTGTTATTCCTTAGCACCAAAAAGTGTTTTTACAATAGCAGATGTGTCAAATACAACCAAGAGTTAACATTGGGAAAAGGTCAGTCTTCTTTCATGTTCATTCCGGCAAAAATATTGGCATGAGGGTCAATCTCCAGAGCCAGTGCACCTGCAATCAACACACAAAATGAGTCAAAAACACAAGACTAGTCATCATGGGAGATCACACATAGGGTGCAACAAAGCTAATATACAATCAAGCACCAACACACAAGTCATCAAGTACCAAGCTCATAGGGAAGCATAAAGTGAATTACACTTCAATCAATATTGTAGAATGCTTAGTTTATAAACATATGCAAACTTTTTAACATAGCACAGGTGGTATATGTGGCATTGGGAAAATAAATAAAAAGAAAAACAACGCATATTTAAATCCCTAACTCTTGGTGCTAACAGGGGATTTCAAACAATATTCTTTTATCTATCAATCAAAAGGTTAGTTGCTAGATACATTGTGCTAACGACAAGCTTACAAGTGTTAAATGACTGTAATAGAGATGGAGGCATTAGTTGTCAAAAAGAAAGTCAAATCGATGATAGACCATAGCTAGGTTGCGGGGATGTTGCACAGGTGCCCATCAATTAGCCTGTGCCATGAGGACAAGAATTCACAGTGTGCCAAGAAGAATAGAGCTTGAGCTTCCAGAATCGTATCTTCACCGAACACTCTGATATAAACCTTCTCCAAATTGGGGGAAATAAATCTGTTAGCCTAGAAAACGTAAAGGATCAATGGGATTCCTTTTAAATGGAACTAATGGAATAGTTATTCAAAGAGATATTGATGTGGTGTTCTTGGCCATTTATTCACTGGTGGAGCCCGTGTGGCCTTGTTTGAGCTGGGCTATTGGTGGAATTTGCATACTACCTAGTCATTCAGATGATGGAAGAATATTTCAATCAACTTACTGACCTTCCGTAGTTGTAGTAGTTGGGAATTGGTTTGAGAAGAGAAAGAGGGAACTGATAATGGGTATCTGGAATGCCCATGCCTCTATTGCTAATATATGTGGCTCACTTATTGCTGCCAGTGTTTTGTAGTATAGATGGGGTTGGTCTTTTGTTCTTCCTGGAGATTTGATATATTTTGCAGAAGAGGAGGTCTTCTTGTTCTTGGTGGTCACTCCCGAAGATGTTGGGTTTTCATTTACTTATGATCAGAATACAGAGGACATACCAACTAGAAATAGGAGGAAAAAGAAACATTCAATCCACAAAATTTTCTCTTTGATGTCATTAACATGAAATAGATGTAACATTTTTCGATGCCCTTGGATCTGTACTTGTTGTGACAGGTTTTAGTTCAAATAATGTCTATATGGTTATATGGAAACTTTGTACTCAATATAAAGCAAAGGATGATATATTGAAAAATGCGTATGCCATGTATTCCTTGAATATTGGTTTGCCAAGGATCCAAATATTTTTCATCAAATTGGCCATGTTATTCTGCATATGCTTTTGAAAGGTGCTAGGCAAAATTGTGCAATAAAAAAAGGAAAAGGATTTGATCCAGTTTTCAAGGCAGCAAGTGGACACAAGTGGCAGTTTGAAGACATGTGACAGTCAAGATCAACTCCCAAATTTCAAATGTATCCAAGTATGAAAAGGGTAAAGTAACAAGATGGAAGCTATAAAATAGAAACCAGAATGATGGTAGAGTATTTTTTGGGCACAAACTCAACAATTGTAGGACAGATCGAAGACGAGTGGCACTGAATCAGTTATATGAGTGTTATCCCCAGATTTTCTGGCAGAGGACAAATTCAACAACATTACCTATTCGAGACATATAGTTCTTCCATGAAGGAGATTGAGAGTAACATTTGGCATAAATTGGTAGAACATTCTATATTTTTAGGCATCTCTCAGAAGTCAAAGAATAAGAACACAAGTGGAAATGACAGACATGACCAACCAATCCAATGAGATTTCACCAGCAACTAATCAAGCAGTTGCAAGATTTATAAGAGAATATCTTGGTATTCGAAACACAGTTGAGCATTTTTCATGAGTAATATCAACATTCAAAGGAATGAGAACATATGTGGTAGTAAAACTCTAGATTTCAAGGAACCAGATCCATATTTAAACCAACAACTTTGACTATTCGAGAGCTTTTGGAGACTTAGTTGAAATTATCTTTTGATTTTCATTTTATTACTATTTTTTTGTTCCTAGAATTTTGTCAATAGTTTAATGAGTTGTATTATTTTAATGACACCTGAAATAGGCCTGGTAAGATGCTTATTTAATGAGAAATTTGTAATAGAACAAAGGGGGGAGGGGGAAGCCTGAGGTGTTAAGGCCTGAGAATAATTTGATTAATCGGCCTGTGTATGAGCATTGTAAGCCTATGGGCAGTTTATTAAGCATTCATTTCTAACATTGAACATCCCTGTGAGTTATGTTATCAGATTGTGATTTCTTCCTTTTCCATTCTGATTTTTCCTCTTGATTGAACGAGTTACATACATTGAGAATCAATGACTTTCCATAAACAATAGATTCTCGAGCAACAAGATTTGTTGTGATCTGCCTATTGTTTGTGTGCTTTGTTCAAGTACCTGTCAAATACATTTTGCAGAGAGAATCTCTATTTGGTGGATGTTCTACTATTTGTCACATTCTCCATTCTTCTAACCATCATCATATAAGTGTTTTATTTGATATGTAGTTCACTAGCCTTCAATCTAACAGAGTGTTTACTTGACTTCATGCCCATTGGTGATTCATTGGTCTACATTTTATCGTATTCCTTTATTCTTTCTCTTTCACTTTACCTGATCCACCTTTTTTCAAAACCTAAAAAACATCCTTATTTATAAAATCATTGCAATAACTGAAGATGTGCTAGACTTGACCCTATAACAGTCTAGGAGCAACTTCTAGCACTAATAGGTAGAGCAGCCCCAGAAAAGAAGTTACATTTTCCATTGATGTCAAAGGGGGAGAGATTCAACATATGCACGATAGAGAGTTAGATGCTTGGAGAGAGAGAAGAGTGGCATGTTTTGAGGGGGAGCGATGGTCACAAGGGGAGCATGAAAGATATGAATTTATTGTTGCATCAGAGTGCTACCATGAATGCCAAAGGAGGATATTGTTGATTAATTTGGTTGGTTTTCATTGATGTCAACCATTGAAGCAAGTCTAGTAGAAAATTGCGGCAACCCCAAGAGTATGATTAAGGGACTTCAACTTGATTGATGTATAATGGTATGAATATTAATATTTTTGTAGGTAAGACTATTCTATATGGATAGTACATATCATGCCCTTTTTGGTCATATGTGGAACATTACATAACTCCTCACGGTTAGAGATTTATGGCCTTGTGAATTTGGAGAACCCTCATGAGTTATCTAGAAGGTCAAAGAAGTTAAATTATTCTAGAAGCTCCTAGAAGAAGTTGACTAGTTAAGTGGGTGAAACTAGGAGTTAATCATGGGTTAGTTGTTGCAATAAGAAAATAATTAAAAACAAATTAGTTGCAACTACAAGTTGGACAATTTACTATTTGTGGATAAAGTGGTTTTAAGTGGACAAGTGGTTAGAAGTGGGTTAGCCCTAAAAGAAGGAAATTGATTTAAGTTGGTTAGAAGGTAACCCCTTGAGGAAGCTACATGGAAGTATAAATAAGGGAGAAAGTCTCTCCTATTAGCACCTATTGATCACATTGAATATCTATTATTGTGTAAGTTTTATTGTAGGTAATCATTGATACATCTAAAGTTACACAAGTCTTAGGTAGCACGAAGGGTTGACGAATTTTTTTTCAGAATTGTAGAAAATACTGAAAAAACCCTAGTTTTTGAGGTGTATGTGGTCTGTAGTGGGCTAGTAGTAAAATAAGGCACATATGTGGGCTAGAAGTATAACAAGGCACGTGCATGTGGGAAAAGACATAAAAAATTGAGAATATGACAATGTCAATTCTCTAGATTCTGAAATCAAGCTCCTAGGAAGGTCTACAGTGATTAGGTACAATAGATCTATCTACAGGTTCAAAAGGTATGTCTTATTTCTATGTGTAGTTGGATTTTCTTGTGTACATGAGAAATGGTTATGTGGGTTTGAGTGTTTTCCCTAGAGAGGCTATTTGATGTGTGGAACTTAATGTATAAGTCAGATATATAGCAATACAATGTTGATATATTTAATATCTATCATTGGTACATCTTGTTAGTGTTGAGGCACATCTTGTATTTCTTGGCATATGGTTAAGGCTTTTTGTGGTACATGGTTGAGAGATTGTATTTGTGAAATTGTTGTGGAGTGGTTGATGTATTGAGAGGATGTATATCAGTAAGGGTTTGATGTCTAGTCCATGTGAGGGTTATTATACTTGTCCATGATTACACACACTTGTATGGCACATGAGTAGAGATATATAGATGCACTTGGTTAAGGGATATGTATGAGGATGTATTCATAGGGAACAAATATAGTTTGGACATAGTGACAGGTTGCAGGTTGATGTGACAGAGACAACAAATGGTCATAATTTTTCAGGAAAGAGAAAAACCTAGTTTTTAGAAGGCGTATGCATGCTACAATATAGACAGGTCAAGTACATATAGAGGATACAATAAAGACAAATTGCATACATACGCGAGATGCATCACAGACAGGTCACATGCCTGTGGTTTTTTGTTGTTACAGAAAGGTTACAGGTATAGGTTGATCATGGGTCTTTGGCACATATTGGTACATGCTTACAGTGGTATATCTCATAGTGATAGTGTGGCAATGCTTTCATCATTTCACTTATATTTCAGGGCGGCAAGACATGGAAAGGATAGGTGGTTGTAGCCACCTTCTAGTTTTAGCTAAAGAAAATAGGGCGTTTTAGCCTCCTTCTAGTTGTAGCCAGAGAATTGGGGAGTTGGAGCTTCCCTTAGGTTGTAGCATGAAAATATAGGGGGTTTGAGCATCCTTGAAGTTGCAGCTGGATAAAAAATGAATTTGGTGCTTCCAATGAATGTAATTCTTAAAGACATATAAGAAAAAGAATTATGTGGTTTTCTCGTGCATTGGGTTTCCACATAAAAATATTGGTGTACTTTGTATGTGTATGATTGTTCATTTTTTATGGTTTATTTACTCTGAACATATTAGATGATAATGTTATATTGATCATAAATATAAATAACACTTACATATTGTGGCTAAAAGGATTAAAAATTTATATTACTGATTCACTCCCCTCTCAGTAATCCAACAATTGGTATCAGATAAGGTTCCTTTAGAAATCAGTTTAACCAATGAAAGGTAGATCATGAAGAGAAATAGTATGTATAAAAATGGAATACCACAATTTTATGGACAAACCTATGTGTTCTAGAGAAGAAAGATGAAAACATATGTACAAGCATAGGGATTTGAGGTTTGGAAATCAATTGTAGATGGATATAAAGAACTAGTAGTTCCACTAACAAATGGCAACAGAAGGAAACTCTGTCTAAATAATTCAAAAGAAAAAAAATGCACTTCTGAATGGTCTTGGTAATTCAGTAAATGGAAAATTTATGCATTGCACCTCCGGAAAAGAGATTTGAGAAAAAATTCAGAATATTTATGAAGGTAATGAAAAATTCAAGGAAACAAAGCTTCAAACTTATAGAGGTCAATTTGAAAAGTTGAAGATGAAGGAAGATGAGAATATTGCAACTTAATTCTTACGAGTTGATGAAATAGTGAATGAAATCAGAGGATTGGGAGAAGAAGTTGGTGAATCTATAATTGTTCAAAATGTACTAATATCTCTTTCAATAATATTTGATACTAAGGTCTCAGCACTAGAAGAAAGAACATATTTGGATTCAATAAGCATTGATGAACTACATGGATTTTTCAAAGCCTTTGAAATAAAAACTGAATAGGAGAATCTAGGTATAAAAGAAGAAGCATTCAAAGCATCCAAGAAGTCAAATCAAAAGGTAAAGCAAAAGGAAAAATAATATAGCAGCAACAGTGACATCGCATAAGACGATGAAGAAGTAGCCAACTTCATCAGAAGACTGAAAAGGGGAACCTGTGGCACATATAGAGGTAAGATTCCATTGATTTGTTTAAATTGTGATGGTATTAATCATTTTTCTAACAAATTTCCTCATAAGAAAAAGAAAAGAAATGAAGAAGATGATTCAAATAGAAAAAAAACATATAAAGGAAAAAGAACCAAAAAGAAATTCTTCAATAAATGTTTATGCACCAAAGAAGACAACTCCTCATTAGACGAAGATGAAGTCAATGAAAGTGAGACAGAAAGGGTTCTATTCATGGAAATAGAAGACTATGATAAATAAGACACAAAATAAGAATATGAAGAGGCATAATTTGACTATAGAGAAGAATTGTTGAGTTCCATAGATGTTATAAAAAGGGAAAAGAAGAAAAACAAATCACTACAGGAATAATTAAAAAGAAAAGACGAAACACAAAATTCCAACTCTGAAGAATTGGAGAATATGATCTCTAATTTAAAAATTCAAGTTGAAGAAGACAAAAGAATTGAAGAAGCACTTAAAGAATAGTTGGAAGAAAAAGAAAGGATCATTGGAAATTTGGAAGCAGAGATTGTCACATTGGGAAAAGACCTTCAATAGAAAACATGCAGAATAGCTAAAAGGTTTTGGATAACATTATCAACAATCAGAGGCCACATCATGACGAGTCTCGGATATGATACAATCATACAAAAATAGACATAAGCTCCAAAAATACAGATCAAGAAACAAAACCAAGAATTTATGTAGAGACAGTCAGAGGAGACAATAAGTTTTACAAGTAAGATCACAGGGACACTCCTCCACCTAGAAGATTCATATTTTAGAATCAATGACAATAAAAAACAAGCAGGCCTCGAGAAGAAGAAGGATTCAAAAGAGTAACTCCTTTCAAAATATATTCAACTCCCATGTATCAAACTATATTTTTTGGTTTATCTTATGCATGTAATAATTTTGGACATAAAGATGTAAATTGCAGAGCTAATAATAGGAAGAAAAACAACTTTGAAAGTCATGCGCAAAATGGTTATCCAAGAAGGCCTAGTGAAACACAAAGAAGAAGATACAACAACTTTGAATCATTGAGCACTGAAGTGGAATGCGACAAGTGCAACAACTTGCGACACATGGCCAAAGATTGTATAATGATAGTCTCTCCTAGAGAATCACAATATAGAGTAAAAACAATAATAGATAGGAACCTCAACAGGGAATATGAATAAGAAAGCAGAATCAGTATAACAATGAAGAATGAACACTCTCTCTACAAGATAAACACAAGAAACATGGTTGGTATGTTCACAATGGTTTCTCAAAGCACATGACAGGTGATGAATACAGGTTTCTAACATTGATAAAGGAATGATATGGATCAGTCTCCTTTGGAAACAATGACTCAGCTAGAATCATTGGAAAGGGCACAGTCAGAATTGGTAACAAGAATACCAAGACAAAAAATGTTTTATTATTGGAAGATATGAAACATAATATTCTAAGTGTAATTAAAATGTGTGACCAAGGTCAGAAACTTATGTTCGATTCACATAAGTGCGAGATAAGAAAAGGAGGTTCAGGAAAATTGGTTGTAGTAACTGTAAGAAATTCAAGAAACATATATGTATTAAGTGAAATTGGAAATGAAAAATGTTGTCTAGGAAAGGAAGATGAAGTTTATCTATGGAACATAAGAATGGGTCGCATAAACTTCAATAACCTCATCAAAGTAAGAAAAAATGTGTTCACCAGAACAACTTCACCTAGAACTCTTATCTTCGATTGAGCCAAACAGTTTTGAAGAAGCCAACAAGGATGAATTCTGGAAAAAGGCCATGAATGAAGAGTTGGATCAAATAGAGAAGAATGAAACTTGGGAATTGGTTCCAAGACCAAGGTACAATAATGTGATCGGTACAAAGTGGGGCTTCAGAAATAAATTGAATGAAGATGGACAGGCTACCAAGAACAAATCTAGATTGGTAGTTAAAGGATATGCACAAGTTGAAGGTATTGAATTTGAAGAGACTTTTTCCCTAGTTACCAGAATGGAAGAAATTAGATTGATTCTAACTTATGCACACTCCAAGAATATTAAAGTGTATTAGATTGACGTGAAATCATCCTTTTTGAATGGGGAACTTGAAGATGAATTCTACATTGAGCAACCAAAAGGATTTTAGTTGTGACAGAATGAAGATTATGTGTGCATATTGAAGAAGGCCTTGTATGGTCTAAAACATGCCCCTAGAGCATGGTATTGTAGACTCGACAAATATATACATCAACACGCATTCAAAAAAGGAAATGAAGACAATAACCTCTTCATCAAGGTAACTCAAGATAATATTTTATTAATTGAAGTTTATGTTGATGATATTATTTTTGGAAATGATGATGACAAGTTAAGATAGAAATTTGCAAAGGATATGCATAATGAATTTGAAATGTCATTACTTGGAGAACTATCCTTCTTTCTGGGTCTTCAGATATGTCAAATAAACCAAGGAATTTTATTTCTCAAACTAAGAATATAAGAGAAATGCTAAAGGGGTTCATAATGCAAGATTGCAATCCATTCAATACTCCAATGCAAACCAGTTGCAAGTTAAGTAAAGATGGTGATTCAAATTCTACAGATCAGAGGAAGTACAAATCAATGATTGGAAGCTTACTTTATGTGACAACATCTAGACTAGATGTGATGCATCTAGTTGGACAGGTGGCATGATTTCAAGTAGCACCAAAGGAATCACATGTTCTAGCAGTAAAGAGGATATTTAGATATCTCAAGGGTAATGAAGAGTTTGGATTATGGTATCCCAAAGGAAAGGATCTATCACTTATTTCCTACACAAATGCAGATTGGGAAGGTTGAATTGATGATCCACGAAGCACCAGTGGAGCAACATTTTACTTGGGTGAGTGTTTGGGATCTCGGATAAGAAAGAAACAATCATCAGTATCATTGAGTACAACCGAAGAAGATTATATTGCAACAACAACATGTTGTACACAGGTTCTATGGATGAAACAAACTCTTACAGATATACAGGTTGAGTATGATGAGCCCATTCCAATATATTGTGATAATACAAGAACCATCATTATCTCAAAGAATTGAGTGGTGCACTCCAAGACAAAGCACGTTCCAATCAAGTATCACTTTCTATAGGAACAAGTTGCAGAGAAGAACATTAGATTTGAATATGTGGGAACAAAAGAACAGGTTTGATATATCTTTACCAAATCACTTCCAAGGGAATTATTTGATTATATTCGCCAGAGACTCAAAGTAATTAGGGGGAGTATCCCAAAGGATAGTTCAATTAGGGGGAGTAGACTCGGATGGGAAGTTACCTTTTCCATTGATGTCAAATGGGAAGAGATTCACTAGATGCAGGATAGAGAGATAGATGCTTGGAGAGAGAGAGCACATAGGCATGTTTCCAGGGGGAGTGATGGTGACAGGGGGAGCATGAGTGATATGACTTCAGTGTTTCATCAGAGTGAATCCATCAATGCCTAAGGGGGATATTGTTGATTAATTGGGTTGGTTTTCATTGATGTCAACCCTTGAAGAAAGTCTGGTAGAAAATTTCAGTAGCCCCAACAGTATGGTTAAGGGACTTTTGTTTGATTGATGTATAATGGTATGAATATTAATATATTTGGAGGTAAGACTATTCTATATGGATAGTACATGTCATTCCATTTTTGGTGATATGTGGAACATCACATAACTCCTCACTGCTATATATTTATGGCATTGTGAATTTGGACAACCCTCATGAGTTATCTAGAAGGTCAAAGAAGAAATATTGTTCTAGAAGCTCCTAGAAAAAGTTGACTAGTCAAGTGGGTGAAACTAGGAGTTAATAATTGGTTAAGTTGCTACAATAAGAAAATAATTAAAAATAAATTAGTTGCAACTACAAGTTGGAGAGTCTACTATTTGTGGATAAAGTGGTTATTAGTGGAAAAGTGGTTATTAGTGGAAAAGTGGTTAGAAGTTGGTCATCCCTAAAAGAAGGAAACTGGGTTAAGTTGGTTAGAAGGTAACCCCTTGAGGAAGCTACATGGAAGTATAAATAAGAGAGCAAGGCTCTCCTATTAAAACATATTGAGCACATTGAATATCTATTATTGTGCAAGGTTTATTGTAGGTACTCATTGATATATCTGAAGTTACGCAAGTCTAGGGTAGCACAAAGGGTTGACGACGAAAGTTTCGAAAATGCAGAAAACGCTGAAAAAAGCCCTTGTTTTTTAGGTGTACAAAGGGTGAAGTGGACAAGGGTATGTATGTATGTGGGATGGAAGTATAATAGGGCCATCACATGTGGGAAAATCCATAAAAACTTGAGAAGATGAGGATTCCAGGTCTCTAGAGTCTGAAAGAAAGCTCCCAGGAAGGTCAACAGTGATCAGATACAACATATCTATATACAGGTTCAAAAGGTATGTCTTATTTCTATGTGTAGTTGGATTTTGTTGTCTACTTGAGAAATGGTTATGGGGGTTTGAGGATTTTCCCTAGAGAGGATATTGGTTGCATGGAACTTATTGTCTAATTCATATTTATAGAAATACAATGTTGGTATATTTGATATCTATAATTGGTACATCTTGTTAGTGTTGAGGCACATCTTGTATTTCTTGGCATATGGTTAAGGGTTTTTGTGGTACATGGCTGAGAGATTGCATTTGTGAAGTGGTTGTGAAGTGTTTGGAGTATTGAGATGTTGTATATTAGTAAGGGTTTGATGACTAGTCCATGTGAGGGTTATTATGTGTTTTCATGATTATACATACTTGTATGGCACATGACTAGAGAGATATAGATGCACTTGGTTAGGGGTTATGTATGAGGATGTATTCATAGGTCACAACTACAGTTTGGAGAAACTGACAGGTTGCAGGTAAATGTGACAGAGGCAACAAAGGCTCATATCTTTTTAGGAAAGAGAAAACCTTAGTTTTAAGATTGTGTACACAGGCTGCAGTATAGACAAGTCACATACATATACAGGATGCAGTACAAATAGGTTGCATACATATGCGAGCTGCAACACAGATAGGTCGCGTATGTGTGGGTTTTTGTTGGTATAGGAAGGTTACAAGTATAGGTTGATCGCGGGTCTTTGGTGTAGGTTGGTTACATGTTTTTGGCACAAATTGGTATAGGTTTATAGTGGTATATCGCACAGTGACAGTGTGGCAGTGGTTTCATAATTTCACTTATATTTGAGGGCGGCAGGACAGGGCAAGGATAGGTGGTTGTAGCCACATTCTGGTTGTATCCAGAGAACGTAGGGGGTTGTAGCCTCCTTCTGGTTATAGATAGAGAATTGGGGAGTTGGATCTTCCCTCAAGTTGTAGAATGAAAATATAGAGGGCTTGAGCCTTCTTCTAGTTGCAGCTGGAGAACAAACCAAGTTGGTGATTCCAATGAATGTAATTCTTAAAGACATATAAGAAAAATCATTCCATGGTTTTCTCCCGCATTGGGTTTCCACATAAAAATACTAGTGTACTGTGTATGTTTATGATTGTTCATTGTTTATGGTTTATTTACTCTGCACTTATTGGATGATAATTTTATATTGATCATAAAGATAAATAACACTTACATATTGTGGTTAAAAGGATTAAAAATATTTGTTACTGATTCATCCCCCCTCTCAGTAATCCAACAATTGGTGTCAGAGTAGGTTCCTTCAAAAACCAATTTAACCACTGAAAGGTAGATCATGGAGATCAATTGTATGTATAAAAACAAAATACCACAGTTTGATGGCCAGAACTATGCAGTCTAGAGAATACGGATGAAAAAATATGTATAAGAATAGGTATTTGAGGTTTGGAAATCAGTTGTAGATGGATATAAAGAACTAGTAGTTCCACTAACAAATGAAAACGGAAGGAAACTCAGTATAAATAAATCAAAAGCCAAAAATGGACTTACGAATGGTCTTGGTGATTGCATATATGGAAAATTTATGCATTGCACCTCCACAAAAGAGATTTGGGACAAGCTTCAGAATATTTATGAAGGAGATGAAAAAGTCAAGGAAACAAAGCTTCAAACTTACAGAGGTCAATTGGAACAACTGATGATGAAGGAAGATGAGAATATTGCAACTTACTTCTTACGAGTTGATGAAACAATGAATGCAATCAGAGGATTGGGAGAATAATTTGATGAATCTATAATTGTTCAAAAGGTACTAAAATCTCTATTAATAATATTTGATCCTAAGGTATCAATACTAGAATAAAGAAATTATTTGGATTCAATAAGCATGGATGAACTACATGGAATTTTCACAACCTATGAAATGAGAACCGAACTGGAGAATATAGGTATAAAAGAAGAAGCATTCAAATCATCTAAGAAGTCAAATAAATAGGGAAAGAGAAAGGAAAAATAAGATAGAAACAACAGTGACATATTGGAAGACGATGAAGAAGTAGCCAACTTTTTCAAAAGACTGAAAAAGGGAACTGGCGACAGATATAGAGGTAAGATTCCATTGATTTTTTTCAATTGTGATGGTATTGGCAATTTTTCTAACAAATGTCCTCCTAAGAAAAATAAAATAAATGAACAAGATGATTCAAATAGAAAACAAACATATAACAAAAAAAGAACCAAAAATAAAGACTTCAAGAAACGTTTCTACACCAAAGAAGACAACTCCTCATTAGATGAACATGAAGTCAGTGAAAGTGAGACAGAAAGAGTTATATTCATGGTAGTATAAGACTCTAACAAAGAACAAATAGAGGAAGAATATGAAGAGGCAAAATTTGACTACAGAGAAGAATTTTTGAGTTCCATAGATGTTATAAAAATGGAAAAGAAGAAAAACAAGTCACTACAGGAAGAACTAAAAATAAAAAAGGAAACACAAAATTCCAACTCTGAAGAATTGGAGAAGATGATGTCTAATTTAAAAGTTCAATTTGAAGAAGACAAAAGAATCGAAGAAACACTTAAAGAATGGTTGGAAGAAAAGGAAAGGATCATTGGAAATTTTGAAGAACAGATTGTCACATTGAGAAAATACCTTCAACATAAAAACATGCAGAATAGCTCAAAGGTTTTGGATAACATTATCAACAGTCAGAGGTCACATAATTACAAGTCTAGACTAGGATACAATCATATAGAAAGAGTCTCAAGATACAAAACTATATATCAAGAAACACAACCAAGAAGCTATGCAGAGACAGTTAGAGGAGACAATAAATTTTACAAGGAAGATCACATGGACACTCCTCCACCTAGAAGATTCATATTTCAAAATCAGCGACAGTAAAAAACAAGCAGRCCTCAGGAAGAAGAAGGATTCATAAGAGTAATGTTTTTCAGAAGATCTTCAAATCATTGGTATCAAACTATATTTTTTGTTTTATGTTATACATGTAATCATTTTGGACATAAATTTGTAAATTGGAGAGCTAATAGCAGGAAMATAAACAAMTTTGAAAGTCATGCACAAAATGGTTATCCAAGAATGCCYAGTGAAACACAAAGAAGAAGATACAAAAGGTTTGAATCATTGAGCACTGAAGTGGAATGCTACAAGTGMAACAAATTTGGACACRTGGCCAAATATTGTAGAATYGCAGTCCCTCMTAGAGAATGACAACATAATAACAATAGTCATAGACAGGAACCTCAACAAAGAATWTGGRTAAGAAAATAGAATCAGTATAACAATGAAGAATGCACAATCACTCTACAAGCTAAACACAAGAAATGTGGTTGGTATATTCACAGTGGTTTCCTAAATCACATGAGAGGTGATGAAGACAAGTTTATAACATTGAGAAAGGAAAGAGATGGATCAATCTCCTTTGGAAATGATGACTTGGCTAGAATCATTGGAAAGGGCATAGTCAAAATTGGAAACAAGAATACCAAGACAAAAAATGTTCTACTAGTGGAAGATATGAAACATAATTTTCTAAGTGTAAGTCAAATGTGTGACCAACTTCACAAACTTATGTTCGATTCACAGAAGTGCGAGATAAGACAAGAAGGCTCAGGAAAATTGGTTGCAACAGTTGTAAGAACTTCAAGCAACATATATGTATTAAGTGAATTTGGAAATGAAAAATGTTGTGTAGGAAATGAAGATGAAGTTTGGCTATGGCACAAAATAATGGGTCGCATAAACTTCAACAACCTTGTCAAAGTATGAAAAAATGAAGCGGTGAGAGAAATTCCCCAGATCACAAAACCAACCAACACATTATGCAAGTATTTTCAACAAGGAAAGCAAACAAAGAACATGTTCAAATCAAAGGAATACTCCACAACAAGACCACTAGAAATTGTGCATATTGATCTAGTTGGACCAACTAGAAAAAAGGGTTTAAAAGGTGAGAAATACTTTATGGTATTGGTTGATGATTATACAAGAATCACTGCAGTTTGTTTTCTCATGAATCTAAGGCTCAACAAAGTTGTTGAAAGCATCAATGCAACGGTTGATGAGATAGGTGGATGAAAATTAAAGGAAGAATAAAAGGAGTAAGTGGAATAGGTTTATGAAGAAGCATCAAAGGATGAAGAAGAAAAAAAAGGGGAATATGAAGAATATCGGATATAAGTAGAAGATAAAGAACATCAAGTACCTCCAAATACACCTAGAAAACGAATACAAAAGAATCATCCTACAAATCAGATTATCGGGAACAAATATGCAGGAATTGAGACTAGAAGAAATGTTTGTTCACCAGAACAATTACATCTATGATGCAGGAGCATCATTGGAAAGCACGCAGATCAGGACATCTCAGCATCTGGGAATCTGTATGGAATCTCAACACTGGTAGTTACGGTAGATATTTTGAAGCACACCTTAAATCAGCACCGGAAAAATCTTTTGAGGAACACCTAAATGATCACGAGCGAAGTGGGAGTTTCCACTCCTGCTCTAGACTGAGACTGCACTAGGATAGCCGTCAGGATAGTTTTTGATGTAGACAAGTAGTCAGGGGGAACCCTAAGAGCCTTCTGAGATAAATAGAGGTTTTGTACGCCCAAATGAGGGTAGTTGCAAGCTAGTAGGAGATTTCTGAGTTTTCAGTTTTTGTTTTGATTATAGTTGTAGCCATTTTCACTTTTGAATATAATAGAGGAAAATTGACCCAATGCATAGTGTGGACAATGTTTTGTAATTCTCTGTTATTACGCTTTCATGAATGAATGAATGAATTTCGTTATGAATAGATGGAATTGTGAATGTTAAGATAAGTTTCAATTGTTTCTCTTATGTCGAGTCATGCAAGGTGTGCACACAGAATGCAAGGAGTGAGTTGACAAAATATGTTTCAGTTCCAAATCTTAGAATATATAACACGAAACTTCCCTTTGTAATGAGTGCAAAGAGACTGGTGCAAGGCATGCATAGTCATCTACAAGAATTCAAACCTTGTGTAAATATCTGATACAAGGAGTGCACAGATCCGAGATTCGACTAAGTGTTGAAGGGACTTTGCAAGAAGTCAAATAATAAAAAAAGGAGAATGCCAGGATGGTGAGAAGAAATTCTCTTCGAGAAATACTTTGGATCTGAGTTATCGAAATCCCTGAAATACAAGGAGTGCATGGGAATTAGAAGTCTTCACGAGGCCAAGCTCAGGAGGGATAAAAAATTTCAGAAGTGTAGTCGAAGTCCGAGAGACAAAATCATAGGAAGTTCAAAGGTAGAGACCTTTGAAGACATAGAAACTTTCTGAGTCAGAAAAATCAAAAGCTCAGGAGGAGAGGAAAAAATAGTTATATCAGTTGTGGAAGGAATCTGGACCATTATATTAACGTCTAGTGACTATAGGAAGCGTGGTGAGAAGATCAGATCAGGACCGTTAGATCTAAGCGTGTGGATCAACAGTCGTTGGATCCAGAGATAAGTGCATGGGGTTTAACCCTTTGTAAGTGTAAAGGACAAGCAATCACATGAGACCCAAGTTTGTGAAACAATCATATTCATTGATCGAAGGAAGGTGTGGGACGTAGATTTGATCCCAAGAAATTCCCAACTTCGCGAAGGAGAAAACAGGACCGTCAAATCACGCAGTATTTGGACTGTTGATCTTGTTATCACATAAACTTGTCAAATCCTTAGGGGTTTGTTTTTTGTACCTAAGTCTGTATTTTTCCTGTCTCTCTTCCTTTTGCATAACTGGTCGTAATATGTTTTATTTTGTCTTATAGTTTTCGTCTTTTCCTACCCAAGAGGTTTCATCCCTAAGCCTTTTTGTTTTCCCTAAAGTTGAGAACTTATCTCTTTACCTCTATCATTGATCCTCTTCTTTCTTGAGCCTTCAACCAGTCATCCAAGAAATTGTTCATAGGCCATAGTCATGAGCACCAATCACAACACTTGAAGCCATCTGAGATAAAATAAAATCAAGCGAGTGATCAAGATAAACTTTCAGCAACAGAGATCCATCTAGTAGAGAGGATCGACGACCATCGGGTAATAGGGATCATACAGTTGCACCAATTTTAGCGTCAAGGAGAGGTCCAAAGTCGTGAAATGATCGAAGTCGTTCATTTCGGAAGGACACGTGGTGCACGATTAACATAAATTTGGATTTCGTGAGTCAGAGCATAGTCTTTGGAACTCGCGAAATGTGAAATAGCAAAAAGATCGCAGTCGTTGATCAAAGGAGAGATCTATACCATTGGATCAGATTTTCACGATTTTGCGAGTCGAAAAAGTAGGAGGGTAGAGTCTTGAAGACTCACGACACACAAAGTTCCGAAATGATCTTGGGCACATGGTGCAGGATCAACATAGAGAGAGCCATTTGGGGGGAATTGAAGTAAGAAGTGTCGACGACCCAAGGTCCCAAAATTTTGATGTTCATCAGGGCCATCCGATGCAAAGGGATAAATGTCTCTTGATCCAAGAAATTGTGATTTCATGACTCGAGGATTTCAGTAGGGATCACAACGCAAATTCGCGAAACGCGAAATCCTGAAGCACCTGGGAATTAGGCAGACGGTCGCAGCCCAACGTCAGATTAAAAGGAGCTACACAAAGGATCAAAATGGCTGATTTGGTCATAGAGGAAGATCTGCGTGACCTCGTGGTGCCAGAATTGACTCAAAGGAGTTGTAAGCTCACCCAGGACATTCATGGGCGTCAGGCCTCGCCCTAATCCGGATGCAGTTAGTTAATGGAAATAGGGGAGGTAGTTGAAACCTTGTTTCACCCTATAAATGGAAAGCATGGAAGCGTCGATTGTGGAGGCAGGCAGTCAACGTGAGGTCTCCCTGTCAGTGAATTTTCCTACAAAACCCATATTGATCTAAGATCATGTCTGACATAAGAATGCAAGTGCAAACCGACAAAAGAAGGTGCATATGTGAAGCTTTGAATGAAGTAGCCAAGTCACACCTTTGGTGTTGGAAGGTTGCTTTGAGTATAAATACACAGTTTTGATATTTTGTTAGGGTCAATGGTAGAGCTAAGCTCTCATATTGTAAAGTTTTAGTGAAGTCTTTGGTTCTCTGGTTATGTATTGTGCTCTGAGATTTCTGGATTAATCGAAGTCATCTTTCTTTGTCCGTCTTATTTTCCTTTTATACTGAGAGAGTTCATGTATGAATGATTCTCATGAATTGTCGTGATTATGTTATTATGGATGTTGATTGTAATACCGTCATGATTTCTTTCAGTTTTAATGAAATTAGAACCCAATAAGATCTCGTGTTTTCAGTTTTTCTTCCTTAGGTTGTTGAAGACCTGATGTTCATGGCATGTCTCTACATTTTCTTACCGAATTCTTCCTCCTACTCACCTTAGCTCTGACTTACTAACTGAAGTTGATTCTATACCTCATTGCTTACGCATACTAGTCCAGTTTTATGAGTTAAAACGATATTATTTTGATTCTATGCCCATTTGACCCCTTTAAAAAATCAACCTGTGACATAAAATTCTGATGAGTATTGGGCATACCTTCAATGCAATCTAGAGGTGACTTCTAGTGCTAACATTTATGGTGTCGTTTTCAGGGACGAATTGACTATTTTCCCTAGGATTGAATGACAAATTCCACTGATTCTGAAGGTGCATCAGAACTCAGTACATTGAAGATTGCAACTGTGCACCTGGTTACTCCATTGTTACGACTCCATTGTTCCAGTTGTGGCTTCCAAAGGTAGACACATGATGTCTACTCCACAGCTGGATTTTGAAGCACCTAAAGCTAACCCAGAGAAAATTATCAGAAGACAACAAACCCTTCAAGATGATACTTTTATTATTGAACGAGGAATTGCTGATGATTTTCACTATCCTCCTATAGTAGCTCCAGTAGCTATTTCTTAGTTTCCTATTACACCACCTATTGGAGCTTCTAGAAGTTTAAATTTTGGGAGCTTTCCTGCTGATTTCCCCTCTCCCAGTTTCACTACTCCCCCTCTTATTACAGTTGCTTCTTTGATAGAGAGAGAAATCTTTGTTCCCTCAAGCCCTGTGGATTTTTTTCTGAATCCTCTATTGTTTCCTTTTTCTCTCAGAAGCACAACCCTAGCCTCACCTATCCGAACTCCATATCCTCCTGGTTCTCCTCCATTTCACATCCAAATGGCAAGTGTTAATCCTCCTAGGAACAGGATGGCTGAAATATTAGCTACTAGATATGCTCCTCTAGTTTTACCTTAGCCTATGAATGTGCTCCCAGCCACAGATTACCTTAAGTACGTGCCCTATTTCATAGGGGAGGGAGACATGACTACACAAGAGCACCTTTCCTCCTTTTATAGATTTGCAGAGATTCATGCCATCGAAAAGAAAGATGTGTGGATGAGAGTTTTTTTTCAGAGTCTTGATGGCGATTCCAGGGATTGGTTTAAGGACTTGCCTCCCGGATCTATTGATGAGATTTCTACTTTGTATGATGCATTCTTAATGAACTGGGGGAATAAAAAATACCTCCTTTATTATATTACAGAATTTGGGGCACTTAAGAGAGAGGTGGGGGGAATCTGTTTCATACTTTTTGAAGAGATTTAATAAAATGTATACAAAGATTCCAGCCGAAGTTAAGCCTACAAAAATATCTACCAAAATGAATTATGCTAATTCTTTCAACCCTGATTTTTGCCTCATGTTGAGATAAATAAGAGCTACCTCCTTGGCTCATATGCAAGACACAACCCTTGAAGTAGAATCCAATATATTGGCAGCTGACAAACTTAGGGGTAAAGATGATAGAGATAGGGGAAAGGGTAGGTTTGAAAACCCAACTTCTAGTTCCTCTGTTACCCCCCCTCAAATAGATGAAATGTCCAAGCTGCTAAAATCTATTTCTTCTAGAATGGAAAAAATCGAATTAGAAGGAGAGAAGAACTACAGAAATCCCCAAAATGTTGATAACAGAGGTAACTATAGGAGGCCTAATAATACCCCTCAGATTATTCAAAGAGACCAAAGGAACAGAGATAGAGATGATCAGAAAATCCATACCCCTCTCCAAAATAATCGTGTTGTTAATGAAGAAGAAGGGAATGAAGACCTTAATCCCGAAATCCACTCTCTTGTGAACACCTCCTCTTTTCCTCACTTAATTTAGTCTACATATGAGGAATCTCTCATGGATAGTCAACTGAATTATTTAAGAAAAGGGGAAAATTCCAACGACAGCCCCAACAGATATAACCTCAGGTCCAAGAACAAAGAAGGAAAGATTATTTTTTCTGAGCAGCCTACCAGAGTAGAAAATCTTGCCGAAGATGTAGCAAGTAGTAGCAAGGAGAAGGAAACACGGAACCCCCCACCAATAGCCAAAGTTCCTATCCCATAGGTAAAATGAATTATTAAGCCTCCCTCCTGTTTTAATTTTGAGCATGAGGTTCAGAATATTAGGATCCCTATACCCCTTTCAGAGCTGGTCAAGCATGAAGATTTCAAAAGGATCCTCTCTAAGATGTTGATGCTTGAACCCACAATTCATCCCACAGACTTAGTCAATTTGCAAGATGAAAATCCAGTTGTCATAATAGGACCTTTGGTAGAAGATAGAGATGATTCCTCTCCCCCATTCTACAGTTCATTGAACATCCATGATAAGGTGTTTCATAAATTCTTAATGGATTCTGGAGCATCCCACAATCTTATGCCTAAGATCGTCATGGAAGAACTCAGGTTGGAAGTTACAACATCTTACCATGACCTATATTCTTTCGATCCCAGGAAGGTGAAGTGCCTTGGGGTTATCAAAGACCTGGCCATGTCCCTATTCCAGCTATTGATGAAGAGTGTATTCATGGATATCGTAGTGGTTGATGTTCCCCCTAATTTTGGAACAATCCTATCTAGATCTTGGATAAAGAGACTGGGGGGAACCTTACATATGGACCTCTCATATGCCACCATTCCCTTGTTTGCAGGGGAGCATAGAAGACTCTACAGGGAAGCTCAACTGGCATATATTATTAGTGATGAAGCAAACCCCACCAATCATCCTATGTTTTCACTTGACATTGATTTGGGGTCTAGTTTGTTACAGCTCATGGATGCTCCTGAATCTCCTCTTGAAATACAAAAGAAACTCATTCCTTTTCATGAAATACCTCCCCCAACTTCCACTATGTGGAAGTTATTCTTCAATGGAGCTTATTCTAAAGAAGGGGGTTAGTGCTGGAGTGTTTTTTGTGTCACCTTGTCAAGAGACTATACCTTTTTCCTACAAACTAGAATTTGAAGCTACCAACAATGTGGTAGAGTATGGGGCTCTTGTTTTAGGTTTAAGAGTTGTGAAAGACATGGGGATTGAAGAGATTGCAATATTTGGAGATGTTGAACTAATTGTTCATCAGGTAAAAAATGTTTATCAAGCCAAGCACCTTAGGCTTAAGACTTACAGAAATGAGGTGTGGGACCTAATTGACAATTTGTTCTTATCTTTCAACATTTCATTTATTCCAAGAGAGGAAAACACAATGGTTGATTCTTTGGTTGTTTCAACAAGCAATTTTAGAATCCCTCTTCCACCCAAGCTCAAGTATGATGTTGAGGTAGGATATAGGCCCTCTGTACCTGACAATATCAATCATTGGAAAGTGTTCGAGGATGATCTTGAGATCATAAAATTTCTTGAGTCTGTTTATGAGTTCTCTGCATTACACATTGACCAGGATGATGATTCCAAAGGTGACCCTCCTGCTGATGTATTTTTAAATAAAATTGTTAATCACCATATCGTTTAGTTTCCTAGTAACCACAGTCCAAAGGGGTTGGTTCCTTTATAAATATTTTTTGATGGAAACGATGTGGAAGTAAAGTTTAAAGGCCCAACTGAGAATGTTGATGTATCTGAGTGAAATATTGGCACAGAGGAGGATCCAAAGTTTGTCAAGTTGTCAAGTATCCTGTCAAGGGAGCTGAGAGCCGAGTATGCTGAGCTATTAAAGGAATTTTCTCATGTGTTTGCATGAACCTATGAATACCTCAGAACATATGACACCAGTGTCATTGAGCACAAGATCCCACTGAAGGAGGAAGCTAAACCTTTAGACATAAATTAAGACAAATAAATCCTATGTTGCTTCCTATTATGGAAATGAAGGTAAAGAAGTTGTTGGATGCCCAAATCATTGTCCCTTTCAGATATTATAAATGGGTGGCCAAATTGGTTCCAGTAATGAAAAAAAATGGAGAAATCAGATTGTGTGTCAATTTCAGAAACCTGAACAGGAGCTCAAAGAAGGATAATTACTCGTTACCAAAGATGGAACATATATTGTAGAGGGTAATAGGTGCATTTAGGATTTACATGATTGATGGATTTTCTGGCTACAATCAAATATTTTTTATGCCTGAAGATAGAGAGAAGACGACCTTCACCACCCCTTGGGGAACATTTATATATACCAAAATTCCCTTTGGACTAATGAACGCAGGAGCAACCTTTCAGCGAGCCATGGACATCACCTTTATTGGAGAAAAGGATAAATTTGTGGTCATATATCTGTATGACATAAAAGTCTTCTCCAAATCTGATAAAGAACATTGTAAACATGTGAAAAGGGTCTTCTCGAAATGCAGACAGTTTGGTCTCTCCCTAAATCCAAAGAAGTCTTTATTTTCCATGTAGGAAGGAAAATTGTTGGGACACATTGTATCAGCTGAGGGGGTCAGGATTGATTCAAGCAGAGTAGAAGTTATTCAATCCTTATCACTTCCCAGATCCAAGAAGGAAGTTCAATCCTTCCTGGGAAAAATCAACTTTATGAGAAGGTTTGTTTCAAATTTTGTTGAATTGGTGAAGCATATCACAACCATGCTCAGGAAGGGGAATGAAGTAAAATGGACTGTTGAATCCAGAGAATCCTTCAACCAAATCAAGAACGAAATGAATGAAGCACCTGTGCTTATCAGTCCTGATTATTCCAAGGATTTTCTAATTTTTTCCTTTGATTCATTTGATACGGTGGTCATTTTTTTACTACAAAAGAATGATGCAAGGCTGGAGCAGCCTATTTCTTTTTTCATCAGAGCACTTAGAGACGCATAAGTCAGATATGACATCATGGAGAAGAATGCCTATGTCTTGGTGAAAGCCCTCAAGGATTTCAAAGTCTATTTCCTACATGCAAAGATCATTGCATATGTTCCTTCAGGTGTTCTGAAGGAAATCCTCATCCAACCTGACATATATGGGAGGAGGAGCAAGTGGATTGCCAGAATCCTTGAATTTGACTTGGAAATAAAACCCACCAAGCTAGTTAAAGGCCAAGGTTTAGCCAAGTTGTTGGTTGAATCTAATTGTAGAGATTTAGAGGTTAATTTCATCAACGTTCACTCAGAAAATCAGTAGGATGAAGTGTCTGATAAGATCACTCAAGACATCCCCCCATTGGCAGATTGCACCTGGTACAAAGACATTATATTTTTTCTGTAGGAATTGTGACCTCTAGATGGGATGGGAAAAAGAAAGGCAAGAGCTCTTAAGCTCAAAGAGATTAAAAATTGCCTTCTTTCGGAGGCTTTATATTGGAAAGACCCTATGGGGATGCTTCTGAGTTGTTTAGACCCACTAGAGGCCCAAATTATTATGTTTTATTTTCATGATAGCCTATGTGGGTGACATCAATTCTAGAGAACCAGAGCCTACAAAATTCTCACGGCTGGGTATTTTTGGCCTACTCTGTTCATTGATGTCTACGCGAAAATTAGGGCTTTGTTGGCAGCCAATTCACATTTTTCTCATTGTCTTATAAGCTGCCTACACCAATGTTTTGCAAACATCAATTTTTCGTCGCATTTTTTCAAACAAATGACACTTTTATTTTTTACGACATTTACACATTTGCCTTCATTTTGTTTTCACGACTGTAAGCGTGAAAACTTCATGTTTCCAAGTCGCATTAAAATCGTTATTTGAACTGTCATTATCTTTTTGTCGATAT